>WYDI02017988.1:0-33350 GCA_009867235.2 Psittacus erithacus | reverse complement strand
AAAAAGAGGCTTATAAAAGGTGGAAGCAAGGACAGGCGGTGTGGGAAGAATACAGGGATGTTGTCCAGGAAGCTAGGAACCAGGTTAGGAAGACTAAGGCCCAGTTAGAATTAAATGTGGCTAGGGATGTGAAAGATAACAGGAAGGGATTCTATAGGTACACTGCAAATAAAAGACAGACTAGGGACAACGTAGGCCCCCTCCGGAAGCTATCAGGAGACCTGGCTACTCTGGAGTTGGAGAAAGCCGAGGTCCTTAATGACTTCTTTGCCTCAGTTTTCACTGGCAAATGCCGGTAAAACAACAAGGTGGGTGGGGACAGCCAGCATGGCTTCACTAAGGGGAAATCCTGCCTGACCAGTTCGGTGGCCTTCTATGATGCGGCTACAGAACTGATGGACAGGGGTAGAGCAGTTGACGTCATCTACCTCAACTTGTGCAAAGCGTTTGACACTGTTCCACATGACATCCTTATCTCTAAATTGCAGAGACATTAGTTTGACAGGTGGACCACTCGGTGGATAAAGAACTGGCTGGATGCCTGAACGCAAAGAGTTGTGGTCAATGGCTCAATGTCCAGCTGGAGACCAGTAACGAGTGGTGTCCCTCAGGGATCGGTATTGGGGCCGGTCTTGTTCAACATCTTTGTCGGTGACAGGGACAGTAGGATTGAGTGCACTCTCAGCAAGTTTGCCAATGACACCAAGCTGTGTGGTTTGGTTGATAACGGTGGAGGGAAGGAATGCCATCCAGAGGGACCTTGACATGCCTGTGAGGTGGGCTGATGCCAACCTTATGGAGTTTAAGCATGCCAAGTGCAAGGTCCTGCACCAGGGTTGGAACAATCCCAGGCACAGCAACAGGTTGAGCAGAGAAGAGATTCAGAGCAGCCTTGAGGAGAAGGACTTGGGGGTGTTGGTCAATGAGAAAATGAACATGAGCCAGCAGTGTGTGCTCACAGCCCAGAAAGCCAACCGTATCGTCGGCTGCATCAAAAGGAGAGTGACCAGCAGGTTGAAGGAGGTGATCCTGCCCCTCTACTCTGCTCTTGTGAAATCTCACTTGGAGTATTGTGTGCAGTTCTGGTGTCCTCAAATAAGAAGGACATGGAGCTGTTGGAACAAGTCCAGAGGAGGGCCACGAGGATGATCAGGGGACTGGAGCACCTCCTTATGAAGATAGGCTGAGAAAGTTGGGACTGTTCAGCCTGGGGAAGAGAAGGCTGTGTGGAGACCTCATAGCAGCCTTCCAGTATCTGAAGGGGGCCTATAAGGATTCTGGGGATGGACTCTTCATTAGGGACTGTAGTGATAGGACAAGGGGGAATGGGTTCAAACTTAAACAGAGGAGGTTTAGACTGGATATAAGAAGTTCTTTTCTGTAAGGGTGATGAGGCGCTGAAATGGGTTGCCCAGGAAAGTTGTGAATGCTCCATCCCTGGCGGTGTTTAAGGCCAGGTTGGACAGATCCTTGGGTGACATGGTTTAGTGCGAGGTGTCCCTGCCCATGGCCTGGAGGGTTGGAACAATATGGTTTTAAGGTTGTTTCCAACCCTAACTATTCTATGACGTGCTGTGTCTGGTTTATATGGGAAGTTTTAAGTTTTAAATTCTCTTGATTTTAAATGACAGTTGGAGATTTTTTTCAACTTCTGTTTACATAATTTTCATTTTAGTTTTTCTTCTCTTTTTTAATCTGTTTTCCACTTTACAGTCTCATTTATATTCCCATTAACTGTTTCTTCAGTATTATACAACTTCTGTGTGTGCATAAACAAGCAAAACTTTTGGTCCCTGTATTTGGAGCATTGTTTTCTAGTGAAACCTAACATTAAAATAACGCAACAAAGTGCAAAGTGAAGGACACATCATTCTGTCTTATTATATATGTATAAGTAACCTATTTGAATTTCTGACATGTGAGAAAAGTCTGTGTTTCTGGCCCAGCACCTGAATTATGCATTCCCGTCTAACAGGCCTGTTGATTTTCCTGCTCACAATAAATAATTATTTCATGCTGCAGATTAAAACTGAGTTAAAAATCAGCAAAGCCGCATTTCACCATGGAGATACAGCTGGTCATGCTGTAAGATTCATTGGAATGAGTTGCAGAGAAATATTTTGAATATTAATTTCTTTAAAAAAAAAAAATACAATTCACAATTGCACGGAAAGAGTGAAGAGATGAGAGCTGATTCATGTATCCACCTGCCCGTGTTGACAGACTCAACTAGTTGCCTCTAGTCAGATTCCATTAAATTATCTTATTCTTTCAAACATCAGTGCCATGTTGGAAATTAGTAGGGACATCCTTTTGGAATCATTCAATGCAGTGGCAAAAAAGGGATCTAATAATCTGTGTGGATCAGTAAGAGGCAGACTTTGCAAGATGTTTTGACGAATCTGTTTCAGTTATTGGTTTATGTAGGCTGTGCCCTGTCTCTGTCTATGTAGACATCCAAAATCTCCAGGATGTTAAGGTTGCATCTTCTGTGAAATTAAGTAAAGACACTTCCATTTGATTGTGAATAGACAAAAAACTTGTCTGAACCATGGCTGGGAATTTATAGGATCATGGAATCATTTAGGTTGGAGATTACCTTTGAGATCACTGAGTCCGAACATAATCTGAATACAAATATTTTTATTGCATATAAGCCATAAACCAAATGTTTAGGTTTTATGTTTAGTTTTTGTGCTATTCATCACATA
Source organism: Psittacus erithacus (assembly GCA_009867235.2). Lineage (NCBI taxonomy): Eukaryota > Metazoa > Chordata > Aves > Psittaciformes > Psittacidae > Psittacus > Psittacus erithacus. The sequence goes on along the minus strand of WYDI02017988.1, from coordinate 30,639 downwards.
AATTAACAAATATTTTGGAATCTTTGGTTCTAAGTACTGCTTAGATACCGTGATGAATAGTCCAATTCAAAATACAGAGACAGGCATAATCTGGAGACTTAGTATCCTAGACCTTCACTATTTATCCAGTGCTTTTCTGTTTTGGATAGTGAATTCCATTGAATAACGCTGATTTCCTGGTTCAGCAAAGGGAACTGTCATCTGAAAGGTGAATGAAATATTAAGGGTCTACTAGCTAATTAGATAGAGAGATAGACAGACAGACACATATTGTGTAAATAAAAAAAACCCAGTACTGTCTTATATAGGCTATATTTAATTCTAAAAACTGAATAACTATGGGTTTAATTTTTTTTATGTGACAAATAAGTAACATAAAATTATTCTTACATTTTAAAAGCTATGGGAAAAGATTCCATTTTTACAGTGTTAATATATTCTGTGTAACCATTGATTACATGTGAAAACACACAATCCATCTTATGTCCCAGTAATTTTAAAACACCTGAACTCTTCTCCCTCCACACACTGTCTGAAAACTCACAAGAATAATCATTCTTTTAGGGCTGGGAATGTATTTGCCAGTTCCATCCCAAAGGTGATTTGAACTAGCATTGTAAAGTCCTGATGATAGTTGTATAATGGAAAGCCTGAAATAACCTGAAGTACCACCTCACTAATGTGATTCTGTAATACATAACCAGTCTAATTTGAAACTAAAAGTCAGTTATCAAAGAATACATTTGTAGAGTTAGCACTGTTAACCTCTTAATTTTCCTTTTCTCTTAGATTTGAATTACAGTTTCCTTTCAAATAATATTCACTGATGAGATACATAATGGTTTTCTACTTTAATTTTGCTGTTCTGATTGCTTTTACAGCTGTTCCCCATTGTCTTTATATTTAACCCCCTTGCAGAGTCCTTGCAGTGGAATCATTAGGCAGATCAAAGTGTAGTCCTAATGTTCAAACTCTTCCAACTACATTAGCCTTTTCGTAAATTGATTAGGAAGAGCATTGTGCAGGAAATGGCTATCAACATGGCTTATATTAAGAACAGAGTTAGTATTTCAGATGTGGTGTTTGTCATCTCTCTGAGTGTACATAAACACTTGCAGCCCTGTCAGTTCATTAAAAGTTGTTTTAGTCTTAGTAGACACTGACAGTGTTGCCATGGAGTCATACTTAGATTTTACAGCAAAGATGAAACTTATTTCTGAGTAATAGCTGAATTAGAAAACAGAAAGAAAATGAGAAGGGATAAACAAAATTCCAAACTGCCTATTTTTAGATTTGATACCTACTTCTGTCTTTCTATATCTATTACAGAGATAATAGTGATGTTGTTTGAGGGTTTGGTTGTTTGGGGTTTTTCTGGATGGAAAAAATATAATTAAGAATTCAGAATGAGGATTATTCTTCAAGGAAAAGAAATCAAGTGCTATTCCACATTACTCTCTTTTGCATGGAAACAATGAGGTCTTTTAATATGTGAATCTCCTTAATGGGTCTATCTTGAAATTGTGCCTGTATAGGGGATAAAAGCTCTGTATTGCTTCATTAGCCTGCATCTAGCAGTTATGATTCCCAAAGCAATTTGCAGCATCCTCTTCCTTTCATTGTCACATTTGATCATTTTAAAATTTGCTCTGAACATACAATAATATCTTCTTATGTTCAAATTTCAAGGTATAAGACAGAACATTCAATAATCCCTGGTAAGAAATTTGATCAGAATCTGGCCGGCAAATGATACAGTTAATGCCACACAATTAATCCATTGTTGAACTGCATAATAAAGAAAAGACTACACTTTCTGTTAGTGTCCTGTAAATTCCTGTTTTACTTCAAATGTATAATTAAACTGTTTTGTTGTTGCTGCAACTGTTATCATCATATGATTCTTTAAAGTATGCAACACAATTTCATTTCATTCTGTGATTTCTCTTACTAGTGGCTAGCATTCAGAAGCTTCCTGCTGCATCTGTTTTAACCGACATCAATTTCCCCATGAAAGGAAGAAAAGGAATGGTTGATTGGGCACGAAACTCAGAAGACAGGGTTGTCATTCCAAAAAATATCTTCACCCCTTTGTCAACAGGTAAGAAAGCATATCAGTATGTTAATTTTCTGTTAGCTTTAACAAGAGAGCTGAAAATCTTTGTCTCAAAGGACCACTATGTGATACAGAAGTAATTTTGTCCATCTTCAAAAGAAATCCTGTGCTCAAGAATGTACCTATGATGGCATGAAGTGACCTGAAGTGCACCTCTGCTGAGCCCCCTGAAGGTGCTTCTCTGCAACAGACCGATATATTCCAAAAGGTCACCTAACTTCTGCCAAAGGATGCTTATCAGGCAAATTACCCTTACTTCAGATACAACTTAGAAATACTCTTACAGTGCAGATCTCTGACATTAGAGAATTTACTTGCTAGGCATTAAACTCTAAAGACAGTCTTGAAGGATACTTAATTATAAAGGTAAATGAACTAGTGTGGGCTTCAGTATATAGTGATGGATTTTCTGAAAATTTTGTTTTGGTCTAAATCTCTTGATATATTCCTGACAGTTACATCTTTATGACAGACTTACAGAATATGATTCAGAATGATGACGGTTTATTTAAAATAAAATTTCTATTAGAAAGATAAATAGTCTTCACAGTTTTTTATGCTGAGGAAGGCTTGGAAAAGAGAGTTTAAAAATCTTTTTTTCCTTACTCTTTCCAGAACTAGATGAATCAACTGTATTTGTACTTGGAGCAGTGCTATACAAAAATTTAGAACTCATTTTGCCCACTTTGAGGTAAGAAATTTCATAAATACAAAATGAATTAAAACATTTCGGAATCATAACCACACTACATGTTGGGTTGAAAGCAGACAATTAAGTTTGTCCATATTGGTATTGTTTGATTTTTTTTTTGTTATTATTTTTTTCTTTCCTGCATGCTTGGTTGTTTTTATGATGGAAATAGCCTTTTTATCAAATTAGTTTAGTTTATATTTTATGTAATCTATATTAAGGTTAATTACAGAAATGTTTGGTTAAAAGTATGCTCACTGATGTACATTAATGCTCAGGCTATTTACACTTGCACTTCAAACTACTGTTTGTCCAATTAGTACAAATGATCTAGCAATAACATGCGCAGACAACTTTAGTTATCAACCTACATCTACAGATATCTCTAGTAGTAGTTTTACAAGTACAGTTTCAGTGCAGGTTCTATTCAGAAGGCACAGCAGAGCTGTTGAGAGGATTGATTTTAGAAACAAGACATGCATGTGCCTGAACAGCTGTGGTATGTCAGTTACGAGGGCCATACACATGCATAAAGAAATAGGCAGGTGTCTTGTTTCACTTTTTCCTGCCTGTACTTGAAAACAGAAAATTTGGAAATAAACACCACCTCTTCTCAAATTACCGGGTAAGATCATTTCATAATCCATTAATACTATCTTATTTCACATTAGCTGTGAAATAATATATGCACCACTGGTCTACTAATGTCCTTTTATGGTAAAAGAAACGAGTGCAGATTATGTCACAATAGCTGCTAATGAATTCACAATAATTAGAAAGGATGGTAATTAGGAAACCACCAAATCACCTTTCTCTACTTTGTTTAACCAGAACTTCAGGGTTTGAAACAAAGGGTGCTACGAATCACGGTTTTGCCAATATCCATTTGAAAACAAAAAAGACTCAGTCCTAAGAAAACAAACAAAAAAACAAACAAACAAAACAAACAAAAAACACTTCCCAGTAAAGTTCAATGCACTTTGCGATGAATAGCTGCAATGTTGGGAACAGAAATCTGTCTGAGAGCACAATTCTAACAGTGCTGTCCTGGCAGGACACCTGGAAGCCTGGAAAGTGCTAGCAAGAGCCATCTATGCTTAAGGCATGATCCACTTATGAAATGTCACTAAGCCCTTTCTATTTGTTGTGTCACTTCCTGAAATTAGCCAGGAAGGGATGTTCGTGACAGGTATTTTTTTTTTCTTTTCTCCTCTATTCAAAGAAGCAGAGCCAAATGGTTATTTGTCATGGTTTAACCAGGATGCTAGTGTAGTCAGTCTTTTTTGGCAGATCTTAGAGCTAATCTGCCAATCCTTGGAGAGCATTGAGGTGGCTGTGTGCTTTCAGATCTTAATTTTGTAATGAACAGGTGATGATCATGCCTTTTCAGCTCTCACAGGTCAACAGTTTTAAATTACAGAAAACAAGTGTGAACCTTGAATGCTGTATATCTGCTTTTATGAAAAGCCTTTTAGGGAGTTTATTTCATCCATTAGAAGGGTGAAATTTGCGGGTTACTTACTAGATTTTCCCTAAAATCAATAGCATCCTAAGTAGCAGGAGTAGGGGCAGAATAGGGACGTAAAAGTACAGCACCTTAAGTACAATGGCCTATGAGAAAGTGCATCTCAGTTCCCAAATGTTTTGCTTTAATCTGTTCTACTTTCAGCTGATTTGCACCACAAATTTGGCTATTTTACTGGACAGTTCAGCTCACAGGCAGGTTTTATGAACTTCTGAAGCAGAATGGTCTAATAAAATATGTATACCTATTCACAAATGAAGTCTTTAGAAATTCAAATACTAGGATATCCCACTTTGCCTCTGAATATGTTCAGTATTATTTGAATCCAATTCTTAGATGCCCAAGAAAAGGAAACAAGCACTATTTCTTTCTCTTATGTACGTGATTAAGGAATAAAAGTCATTATTAATCTGTGATATAAAAATATGACACATATTCTCAGGTACCTCTAGCCTCTTTATTTGGATTACAATGCCTCAGTAATTCCTTGCATTTCTTTAATATTTATAATGATGTTATATTGAAACTTGTACAGCTTACATCTCTTACCTCCTCAGGAAATGTGTAATGTTGGATTTCTTTTCTTATGGCAGTAATACTGAAAATTTGATCTCATGCCTTTAAAATAGTACCTCAAAGGCAGCACAATTTTAAACTGTTTTTATAGAATCATTGAATCATTGAACAGTTTGAGTGGAAAGGGACTTTCAAAGATCACCTAGTTCCATCCTCCCTGCCATGGGCAAGGACACCCTCCACTAGACCAGGTTGCTTAAAGTTGCATCCAACCTGACCTTGAGCACTTCCAGGAATGGGACATCCACAGCTTCTCTGGGCAACCTGTGCCAGTGACTCACCACCCTCACTATAAAAAATGTCTTCCTTATAACTGATCTAAATCTACCTTCTTTCAGTTTAAAACCATTGCAACTCATCCTATTATTACAGGTCTTGGTAAAAAATCTCTAACTTTCTTATAAGACCCCTTTATATATTGAAAGGCTGCAATAATGCCTTCCTGGAGTTTTCTCTTCTCCAGCCTGAACAACTCTCTCAGCCTCTGATCATTTTTGTGGTCCTCCTTTTGGACCCGTTCCAACAGTTCCGTGTCTTTCCTGTGCTGATGACTCCAGATCTGGATGCAGTTCTCTAGGTAGTATCTCACAAAAGCAGAGTAGAGTGAGAGAATCTCCTCCCTAGATCTGCTTGTTACTCTTCTTTTGATGCAACCCAAAATATGGTTGGCCTTCTGGGCTGCAAGTGCACAATGACAGCTCATGCCAACTTTTGAGTGTTCTCAAGTCTGTCTCCACAGGGCTGTTATCAATCTCTTCATTCCTTAGCCTGCACTGATATTAGGGATTGCTTCAACTTTGCACTTGGCCTTCTTGAAATTTAAGTTCACACAGGTCCCTCCTCAAGTCTGTCAAGGTCCCTCTGGATGGTACCTCTTCCCCCTAGTGTATCAACTACAGCACCGAGGTTGGTGTCCTCTGCAAATTTGCTGAGGATGAACTTGATCCCACTGTCTATTTCACTAATGAAGATAGGGACTCTAGTGGTAGGAAAAGGAGTAATGGCTTCAAACTTAAACAGGGGAGATTTAGGTTAGATATAAGGAAGAAATTTTTACTGTGAGGGTGGTTAGAGATAGAAACAGGTTGCCAGTGGATACCCCATCCCTGGAAGTGTTCAGGGCCAAGTTGGATGGGGCTTTGAGCAACCTGGTCTCATGGGAGGTGTCCCTGCCAATGGTAGGGGTGTTGGAACTAGATGATCTTAAGGTTCTTTCCAACCCTAACCATTCTATGATTCTATACTAACTGCTATTGAATGCATTTTTATGCTTTCAAACAATTTTAAATGTTCATTCAGATGAAATTCTGAATTAGAAGAAAGCTGCAACTGTGGTTAGTGCTGAATTAGTTGAGCTATTATACTCTTTTCAAAAATTAGAACCGCAGTGGGGAGGTTTATCATTTTACAGTCGTCCAGGGACATGAATGAAGTGAAGGTTTCTGTATATCCCACTGAGCTGAGAAAAGTTTTATTTTTGTTTCTTTACATTTTGCATTGAAAAACTGTCTTACATGGGTTTATATTAATTACAATTTGTACTAATCTTATTTAACTCTAATAAGCACTATCATGATAACCATATTATTGCTGAACATAGTGAAATGCTTTACCTCAGTAGCATTGTGTATGTAGCAAACACTATAGAATGTGAAGGCAGGCAGCATCATTTAGTTTTTAAATGATGCCTAGAAGTGTGTAGCTATGCACAATGTAGGAATTAAAAAATCATTCTGGGTAAGTACCTTATGTGGCGCTGTTCTAAATAAAATGACAGTTGACAAAATATGTTAGTGATGGGAATAAAGATAAAACAATAAGCCAAGGTAAAATCAGTAAAATCAGATCATGTTTGAGTTCAAAGGCCACATTATTTACATCTTAACAACCTGGTAAAAGAGGTGACTCTTACTGGCTGTAGTAAAATATCTAGAAAAATCTACCAATTCCTGTGTGATTTCGGTCCCTGGCTTTACAGGAATTAAAGTGAGAGTAAAGTGAATATGTGATTGTAGTTCTCAGAAGAACAATGATAACACACATTCCGATGCATCCCTCAATATCAGCACTAGAAGGTATGGAAGCTTCTGCTTCATTCCAAGGAACTTCTTTGTTTAAATTAAACAAACAAATAGATTAAAAAATATCTCTATATCTTTTGAGAAAATCTGTCAAAGCACCTAACCACAGAATCCCTATCTAGTACATCACAGGTGTTCTGTGAGTCAAATGAGGATTTCATTATCTAGGTTAGCCTACACAATATATTTCACAAACTCTAAAATTAGCTACATTTTACCATTTGGGCTTGATTTCTCCTTTCTTTACTGGCATAGAGTCCATAAAAGTAAGCTTGTAAACACAGTGTGAGATGAGAACTTGGCAATTTCATTAATATAGAACTTTTTGGGCAGTATGTTTAATCCTAGTGGTATATGTATAAAATTAAAATAATTTTGACAGTATTGTTTAAACAAGAGGTTAGAGGAAAGTAATTTATTCTTCCTTATATAAATAAAATAATGGTAGGGGGTTTTTTCCATGCACAAGTAAATAAACTTCATCTAATTCTATTTCTTAATATACTTTGCTGCAGTGTGCTGCTCTTGTAATGTCATGTGGATTTTTAAAAATCAGATATTGAAATAATGAATATTTTGAGTACTATGGAATGAATATTATTTCAATAGCTCTTGCATCCCTGAGCACGTTTATGTTATTTTTAAGTTCACAGAATATTGATTCTCAGTATAATACTAATCTAAAAGATATTATATATGATTCCTCTGTGAGCACTCTGATGTAACGCATTGCATATTGCCATATTCTGAGATAGTTTTTCCTTTGAAAAATAAGAACAAAGAAAGAATCATTGATTTTTCTACAGCAGGCTTTTTTTTCACATCACTTAAACAACCATTGTATTTTTACTGCTATAATTTCCTGCACTGAAATGTTCTCTTTCCCCATTTCCTAACCCCCTCCTTTGAATGCTGTACAGCCAAAAAGACCCTTAAACTTCCTTAGGTCAGCTTTCTTAGACTGAGGATGTAGTACCTCAGATGGGCTTTTCCTGACTTGCATTACTGCTATAGTAATATGTACCACATTCACTCATTGAACTATAACTTCTTTCATGTTGCCTTGAGATAGCAACATGCTTTATTCATAAGTTTATTTTTCTTGAGCAAGAGAGTCATTCTAAAGAGAAAAGAAAACCTGAATGTCCTATCACATAGAATCAGTATGTATACTCCTATAAAAGAATACCCTCAAGATGTATACCCAGGTAGAAAAAAAGCTTAGCAAAGTAACTCTATTATATTAATAGCTATTAATTCAGATTGGAAAAAGCACTAAGCAGCTCTGGAAGCTCTTACTGAGCCTTTAACAAACTTTGTCATCTTGAATCTTCAAATATTTATTCAACTATAGGAAATTCTTGTGACTACAATGTTTTGATCTTTAATTCAGTGGCATCTTAACATGCTTATATGGGTTTAGATTATACTTGCCCGATTGCATTCTTTCAGGTACTATATAAACAGTTAAATACAAGATATGCAACTGGGTATTCAGCCCAGAGCAAAGAGTGACACAGATTTCATTGCACAGAGATATAGCCAGTTGCATTTGTTTTCTGGTGAAACAATCTGGTAGGGGCTCTTGAGAACATAAGTGGATTGGTAGAGTTTTAAAAAGACTGAGGTAAAATTGATGTAGCAAGGTTACAATCTAGGCATCTTAAGTGCTCTTTTGTGTCTCACCCTAACACCATCAGAAGTGTACCAGGATTAGATACAGGAAAAAGATATTTCTCTATCACAAAGACTGACTGTGATCAAATACTGAAGTATCAGTATTTGCATTAGTTTATGTGAATTTCCAAAATGGACAAAATCTTTTAATAGCTAGTAAGCTCTGTTTCCTCCTATCTTGATCTGTTAATCAGTATTGTATTGATTTGGAGCTTTGTTCTTTTTTAAGAACACAATTATATCGTCAGAACATTTATAGAGATTCAGCTACTGCGCATACATAAAGGTACAGTCACTACCCCTTCTCTGCAGAACGCACTGGAAGTTTGCTGAATGTAAATGGCATTCGAGTAGATATGTTTTTGTCAACAATGTATGAGATTTTAATCAAAAAACCAAATGAAGAAATAGGAATTAAATAAAATAGAAAGCCACTTCCATTATACTTCTGTTATATGATTTGGCTGAGTAAAATTGAACTAGAATTCAAACCTTGACCCAGAAGAATTATTTCCTTCTTGTGCTGAGTAAATTGCCCACTGTGTTAAGTTTCTACTACTGTAACCATGGCAATTCCTGTTTCAGTGATCCAGCAAAATGGAATCCTCTCCTAAATACCGTTTCCCCAGAGAAAATAATCAATTAAACAACAAAAATAACAAAAGAAAATTTATACTCTCTATTGTAATTACATCTAAACTGCCTAGTTTCTGTGGTAACATGTATCTGTGAATATATCTTTCTGTGAGACTTTGTGGTTTTTTATGTGCAGTCATCAGAAAGTGTTGAAAGCAGCACTACATACAAAGGAAAATGGTAATGATCATCAGAAACAGTCAGGCTGATAACTGACGGTTGTTCTAAGCCTGACAAGGTCATCTGAAGCAAGGATGTCACGCATGAAAATCCTTTCAACATGTCTTTATGCCTGTATTGGCATAACCTCAGCAATACTAGGTCTATCCTAGAAAGGTAGATGTAAAACATAGTGATGGAAAGAGAGATTGATTATGAATTGTAGAATTCAATAGAAAAGTATTATTTTAGTAACCTCATACAATAATATGAGACCAAATCGAATCTCATATATATGAGAAAAATAAAAATTTGGTGAGATTTCTATGGATTATATTTTTAAAAACACTGAGGTGATAAAGTTGCTCACTCATATACCAAATGCAGTGGATTTTCAAAAACTGGAAAGAGGTAGTAATTTTTTCATGAGCACAGAATCGACAAAACTGTAGAATCTCCCATTGTACTTATCCGTCTTCACAATTTTACAGTTAGCAGTCAGAAAAAAGTCCAACACAGCACTTTGGAAGAAAAATGACTGCCTCATAAAACATAACTAGTGGGTCTGTTTTGAGGGAAGCGAATGATATGCATTCAAACATTGGCAGAATGTTTGGGTCATCAATGCATCCTTCTAATTAGTAAATCATAGTTTAAGGAATGGCACTTCTGTCACCATTATTGCTCTTCAGTCTTTAATGTGTTGAGTAAGATTGGCAATGAGTGAATGTTTTTACCGCTTCCAAACAAATTAATTTTCTCCCTAAATATTTGTCAACTAAAGTAATGGAAAATACACATGACATACTTCCTTACATGAAATATCAGAAGCCTCATTTAACCTCATACTAACTGAAATCTTACTTTTTTACTTTTTTTTTTTTTTTCTCCTCAGGAATTTTACTGTTGTTAATTCAAAAATCATTGTTGTTACTATACGACCTGAGCCCAAAACTACGGATTCTTTCCTGGAGATAGAACTTGCCCATCTGTCTAATGTAAGTACAAGGATAGTTGATATGCTTTTCCAAGTGTATTTATCAGACCCTATAGAGTAAGAAGTGGGGTTCTTTTAAATACCAAATAATAAAACCCAGTTTAACTGATAAGTTAAGCACAGGAACAGTCTAATGTACTTTGAAGGTAATATGTACTTGTTTCATCCATATTTTATGCAACACAAAATTAATTGTTGTTCTGTGAGTTTTGGGGTTTTCATTTAAACAGCAATTCCTATCAAAACCTCTCAATTAACTGCTTTGATGGACACAACTGAAAGTGTAATGTGCTGAATGCTTAACCTTTTGCTCCCTGAATGAGTCATAAAGCTCCATAGTACTTAGGGCCTTTTCTGTTAGTATTTTATACACAAAAGCCAGTTTTTGCATAACCTGTTGTAGCAGCTTTTATTCTCACATTTAAAATGTGTTAAAACTGAAAGAAGGAATTCTATGTCTAACTATATGAAAAATGTTAACAGTTTTTCTTTCTGCTGTCAGCAATCTCCCAGCAGCAAGAAGGAGAATAAAATATATCTTTTGCAGGAAATTTTTGTTGTGTACAATATTGGGAAATAATGTTAAATAACAAGCATGAGAGTAATACATGTGAAGGCATGGCATATAAATTCTGTTTATGTTACTGAAAGAGTTTACTTTAGTAAAATCATTAAGAGACGATTAGAAGAGACACAGTTACTAGAGCTTTAGTAAATAGTACTGTTATGCAAAAAACTGTAAAGCTGTGATTTTTTTGTTATGAACAGTTGCTCAAGTGGTCATATAGGTACAGTTCAGCTGGAGGAGTTTCCAATATTAGTCAGTAGCAAATTTGGATTGGTGTCTCCTGGCAAAAGTGTGATGAAAACTTTTTGAACTCTTGATCTTTGATTTACATTTTACTCAAGAAGATACTGTCAATTTTGCCATCAGTGGTCACTATGACCAGCTATTAAGTTCCCAGAAAAATGATGCTGCAAATAACATCTCCATGAAATTTACTGCAAAGTCAAGCAAAAAAGAAAGGACTGAAAGAAACATAAACTAAGCTGACTTCTTACATTTCAGTAAGATTAGAAGTTTATTGATGAAGAACTGTGGAGATTTCATTTTCTATGGTTCTCTGATTCTATTTAGTTTTAATGTTTCAGGATGGGTAGTTTTGGGTTTTAGTTTTATTTTATTTCCAACCTAAGTTACATCATATATATTAAAAGAAAATATCAGCCTTTAATATAACTTTTGTCCCTATCAGAGATTTCACTAAAAATTTAGTAAAGTATTTGCTGAAGTAGACTACAAATCAATTCATCCTCTATTTCAGGGAAAAAAACCCCAAAAAACAAAAAAAAAGGCAAACAAAAAAAAAAAAAACCAAACAAAAAAAACACAAGCCAAAACCATAACAAAATTTATTATTTTTTTTAACCCATCCCTTTCAGTCATTTAAAAAACAAGTGTTTTCCAAGTTTCAAAATACTGGAAATGAGATTAAACTTTATTTTTGCAAAAGGTTGTATTAAAGACACTGATTTACACCTTGCTTTGTCAACCTTTCAGTAATAATATTAATGAGTATTATAATAGCTCATGTCTTGACAAGGCAAAAAGACAATAACTATGCAAAAAAATATCAAAATCTTTTTTTTTTTTTTTTTTTGGCTCAATTTTTGTCCTGTAATTTAATCCCAAGACGCATCAAGTACTTGGAACAAATTTCCTGTCCTTAAATTTTATTTATATACATAGTACGTTTATATAGGATCTTGATCAGCCTGGATGTAAGAGTTGGATTGGCATATACTGATCTAGAAAATCTGGGAATGGAAATGAGTTTTAAAATTTTAGTATCTTCCAGTGTTTTTTGATTTTTATATTCAAATCTTGGCCTCCATAATGCAAGTTTGGTTTAAAGAACTAAGGCTCTAGATGCATAAAAATATTATTTTGTCCATTTGAGTGTTCTTTGCTTTCAGACTGAATAAAATTCTAATCTTCTTTGCTATGAGGCTGATGAGGCACTGGCACAAGTTGCCCAGAAAACCTGTGGCAGCTGCATCTCTGGAAGCGTTCAAAGCCACGTTGGGTGGGGCCTTGCGCAACAAGGTCCAGTGGAGGGAGTCCTTGCCCATTGCAGGGAGGTTGGAACTAGATGATCTTGAAGGTCCCTTCCAGCCCAAACCATTCGATGATAATTTTCTATGATAATTTTCTCAGCTGAAAACAAGAATTTATTACTATAGAACAAGCCTTATATGTCACATTCAGATAGATATACTAGTATTAATGTATCTTTAGCATTTAAACATTACATATTAATGGCTCACAGATTAATCATGCTGTCAATTACAAAGATTAATTACTAAACAGGAAATACAGACATTCTCTTTCATCTGGTTATCTGGGGGTTTTTTTGTTTGCTTGGTTTTTCTTTTTTTCAGTGGCTGTTGATTTTTTTTTGTTCTTTTCAAACCTTTGTTATTGGAATGTTGTAAATTTAGTTGTTTGGAAACTGTTTCCCAATTGATTTAATGACTAATTTTTTAAGCAACTTCTAGAGCATGCCTTCTCGTGTAGGAGTATACCCACATATTTGTTCTTTTACCTTCCCATCCACTAAGTTAAGTAGATAAGAGATTATGAAAAACGATGAACAAATGTGATCATTTAATAAGAGTTAATGTGTTAAATTCAAATTAGCATTAAAATATTCATTCAAAATTTATTATCATTGTTTCATTTTACGTCAAAATTACCCCGTTTATTAATAAAACCAGAGGATTATTTTTTTGCAGAAATGTAAATCACAATTGCAGTGTTGTTTGGAATACAGCATGGTATTTGGATTTGCAGATTAATTAACACAGTTGACTACAATGAGAATGCGAGTTGCAATGCATTATTTAGAGAAGATGATATTTGGTCTTATGCACTGTGAACATGTTAATGAATGTGATCACATTTTTCCAGTAGTTTGATTAAAGAGACACCAAAGTAATCTTTTAAAAACTCAATAAAATCCTACTTGCTCCAGAGAGACTATGAACTCTCACCTTCTGACAGCACAGAAGTTTACTCCAGGGACACTTAACTAATGAGCCAGCAGTAGCATCAGACATCAAGCTTTCCATGAGACTCAAAACCCTGGCTTCAAAACAGAACTGGCACTGTGCTGCATAGCTGTCAAAGTTGCCAATAACGTCTCAAAAGTTCAGTTTGATATGTCAGGCAAAGATATATTTACATATACACTCACACACGTGTCTATTTTTGAGATATCCAAGTCCTGTACTGTAATGTATAAATCAATACTGCAACAGTGGTAAACATTAATGAACACAGTAGCTGCTTCCTTAGCTGCAGCTAGGTAATTAAGTGGCAAGAGCTGTGATTTTTTTTTATTTGTATACATTTCGAAGAGAGTGAAACGTGATCTGACAGCTGCAGTCTTACTGTGTTCCAGCTTTGCCTAAGCTTTTATTTCCCTCTGTTTTCTAGATTTACTTACAATGGACATTATTTGTGAAAGTGTTTTTGTATTCTTTCTATTTGCACTGTAGAAATAGCAAGCATAAACTGCATAATACCTGCTGCTAGGAAAAGCCAGTCTCAGGTCTCAGATATGCAGTGTCTTATGAAAATTCAGGTATAGAAATACTTTTTTAATATGCATATATCAGATTGCAAGTAGAATTTCTTCACCCAGCCTTAGGATACAAACCAATATTTTTTACAAAAGTACATTTTTTAAAAAGACTGATTCTGCACCATCATTACATTGTTCTTAATTTTTATCTGTGCATATGCTGTTCTATCAGTGTATCTCAAAGCTTTTGACTAATGATGGAGGACTTTGTCTCGGAATCTCAGTGTGCCTGTTATCCAATACTTTGTCCTATCCCTTCTTCCTCTTCCTTTTCTTTATATTATAAATACTTCAGGGAATGGAACATCCTTTATTTATGTTTGTACAGAGCTACGTTAATATAAAGTGAGGTAAGTATATGTTGGTTTTAAATATTTATAGTCTACCCGTAAAATTCAATGCAGTCAGCAAAATACTGAAGTACAGGATGAAAATTTCCCTAAATACCTCTCTCACAAGCGGACCTTTCCTATCTTTGACAAAAAAGGTGGATGGAAGAATTTAAATATTTAATAAGATTTTACTTTACAGGTTGCCATGTTTTTCTATAAATAAAACAATTTTTAGAATAAAATACCAAATTGTGTTTTGTTTATATGAAGCTATCTACTGTATCAACACTGTTAATGAAAGAACTGCATTAACACTGACTTAAGAAAATAGTGTATTCCACCTGTTTCTTCAAATCGCACTTGATTTTGTTAAAAATATATTTTTATACTCTACTTTGCATCTACTTTGTTTATATAGTTCTGACCTCAGGAAATATCCAATATTTATGTTGAATGGGAATACAGTTTTGCAGGTTTTAGCCAGTTAAGTACTTTTAAATCAATCTGAGTTTTGATAAAAAAAGATTTACAAGATTAGGAATAAAACTTGAATTTTAATTTTGTCACAACTTTTCCCAGGCAGCAAGATAAACATGAGTAATAATAAGGACATTTCAATTTCCCAAAACATTACTTACAGTTTAATGATGTGTAGTAAACTTAAATTCCCATCCTGTTTTAAATCAAATCAGAAATCTTCAACTGACTTTGAAGAGGTTGGACCTGGGATTACAAAGGTCAACACAAACAATAAGTAATTTAAGCGTAAAACTCTGCTGATTTAGAACCTAACTGACAGAAGGTCTTGTGTATTGAATGTGGGATCATCTTAAATCCAAGCCTCCAGATATTTTGCCCAATATATACTTAAATTTTTAAAGGCATAACTGGTTTTGACATCCAAGTTCCTGAGGGGCCTAAAGTTTTGCTTCCGAGCATACACAGAAATGTTTGGTCAAGTCTAGTCTCTTAACAGATTAACTCTTATCTCATTTTTCAGTTTTCCTAGGATATACCAAATAGACATTTTTATGCTTACCTTATCTAAGATAGAGAATACAACAAACACTCTGCCTTTTTCAAGTGCTTTTTAAATACTCCCTAAGAATTAACCTTCAGCTTTTGCAATTTCAGTGGTATCAATTCATCAGAGTATAAGTGTGATTGTGTAGGAGGAGACCCAGGTAAATGCTTAAGTCAATCATGGCATGGTTTTTTGTATACCAGTAACTAATAGGTTTTATCTGTTTTTTTCTTAGGGCACATTGAACCCCTACTGTGTGCTGTGGGATGATTCAAGAACGTAAGTGATTTTGTTTGCTATGGCTCAAATATTACAAAGTACCTAACAATATTCAAGTAGTTGGTTAGGAAATGGTTTGGTACAAGGGCAGGGAAAACAAACCTTTCACAGAGTGAAAATACTGGATTCTCCAGTCACTGGTCTTCCTTTCTGCAGATACATAAATTGAAATAATACAATATCTCACCAGAAAGAGATTACACACATAGTACTTTTAATCTTTCTCAAGATTAAAATGAGGATGTCTAAGAACTGTAGTTCCTTGATGGTAGTTGCTGGGCAACAAGCAAGTGGATAAATGATGAGATAGATAACTAAGGAAGGCTTCCATTTCTGTTACTGCAGGGGGAAATATCATTTTCAAGTGTGATACCCAGAGCAATCTTCAGTTTAGTTGGTGCAAATTTTCATTTTAGTTTAGTAAAATATTAGCTGTATACTAAACAGTGAAAGCTTGCTAGCAGTCTCCTGCTGCTTTTCAGTATGTGTGCCTTCAGTAGCAAAACAGAAAATGATGCTGTGAAGAAGTAAAACCGTAAAAGCAGTGTGGTTTGAAAAGAATTCCACTTTTATGCCATTGTAATTTGCTACATTAATCTTTCACAGTAAATGTCCCATCAAAGTCAAGGTGCATTTTGCCTAAATACAGATTAAGTGTTCCAAGAAGTATCCCTATATGGTTGCCATATTAATTTTTTTAAGATGATGACAACATCATCTTGTCCAGGAATAGTATGTATGCCTTACTCTACAGACTCATTTACAGTGTTAAAAATTGTGTGTCTGTGTTTGTGTGAATGCTTTTATCCTTGAGCCTGGATTTACATCAATACACTTATGTCTGAGATACAACTTTGTAGTGCAGAAATGAGAAATTTTGTACGTGATACTAGAAGTCCCACCAAATACAAGTAGTGCCCTGGTTTATACCTCTATGAAAGAATCATAATGCAGTTATTTGCAAGCAACATCATAACATTTCATTTCTGCAAAGTGTGTGGGATAAAGTATATGAAAGATTTGATATTATGTGTTATTATGTGCACATGGAATGCAAAACATTTGGAATATGTTCTGTTTCCTCTTCACAATGTTCTGCTTACACAGCAGTAGTACAGTGCTTTATTTACTTTTTTTTTCCATGCAGTACTTTAAGCACTGTGTATTTAGAGCACATGATCTGATCTCACTGCTTCAGTCAAGAATATCAAAGGCATATTTGCACAGAATTAGACTAGCACAAAAAAAAAACAAAACAAAACAAAAAAAAACCCTTGCAGTGGATTTAACAATGTGACTAAAAGATTTCATGCAGGTATCCTGGATTCACAACATATGATGTATTTTGAGCTTGCCACTTGTGGTTTCAGCATGCTTCAGAATCTGGATGGAAAAATTAATTTTTGAAACATTTAACATTTACATAAAGCTTACATAAAATAGCCTGAGGTTTATAGGGAGGAACAGCTTTTATATTCTGAAGGATACCTTTTATAGCCATGCTAGCTATTGAAGATGTTAAAACATTTGAAGATTGGAGGTATTCTTGGAGGTTTAAGTATTTTGAAAAGTGCCATGAGCCATCAAATACTCACAGTAAGATACGATGTATCAGTAAGGTCTACATGGACACCATTGTTGTTTGTTTTGGTTTATTTTATAAGAATGTTACATTGTCTCTTACCCGAGTATGTAAAGATGAGCAAAATTCTGGGTTTTTTGCTCCATCCTTTTGGAAAAAAATCCTTAATGTTAGCTGTGGCAGCATTAGTTAATTCATAATTTTATCTTTGCAATACGGTTTCTTTTTGGTTTGGAGTATTTTACATGTATTTACTCAGGTATAGTTCAGAATTTATGTTCTGGCACTGTGAGTTTTAAATTATCATGAAAGGTCTATAAGGCTGAGTAGGTTCCTGTCATTTATAAATCTTAATAAATAATTATGTAGTTGGCTAGGTGCCCATGGTGATGTTGGGTTCTTGGTGGTGGCTTATCTTTCCTTTTTTTTTCCCACTTTTTTCTGAGTGTCAGGAATTAGCCACTCTCAGCAGCAGGCAGCTGGAGTTGATGGATTAATAGCCTCATCCACATAGCAAATCCTACAGAGCTGTCCTTCCAGACTCGGTAAATTTTGCATAACCAGGATTTGGCAAGCATTTTGGAATAAACTCAACAAAAAGTAGTTTGCTTTTAGCTGAAGGTGCTTAACTAATCAGTAGTCTCTGCTGAGATGGGTGTTTCAAATTAAGTGGTTTTCAGATGAAAACTGTGCTTGCTTTTATCATTGGCATACAGCCAGCAGTAACCTCTACGGTTTTTTGCCACCTTTTTAGTCACTTCTCCCACGTCTTTATCTGCATGCACTCCCAGTTCACATTTGGTAAATGATACTTCCTCCACTGATCTTGTGAGTTTAATACCCCTCTAACAGCAGGGGAAGCTTTGTCTCCCTAGGTTTTGGACATGCTTCTCAGGAGACTGATCAGTAATTATGGTTCCCTGTCATCCATCCTTGAAGAAAGTTCTGGATCTGTGAGCTGTTTAGACACAGCAAATCATCAAGCTAATCTTTCTGCCATTGCTATCTGTGACAATTTGATCATCCTAACTTTGGTAAAAGCAGTTTTAATCCATTCTTTCTATAAGATTTGGTGATTCTTCCTTGTGATGATAATTTATAAAGTTTTACATTTATCAAGCAGGCAGGCTTGTGCCCACTCCGTAGACAGCTAGTGAAATGTATGTACAATATTGAGACAGTGCAACTAAAGAATAAAATATTATGTCATGTATTCTAAAGGGAAAAGTCAAGTCCAATAATTCAGCATTTTATTTCAGTTGATTCTCACAAAATATAGAGCACCTCTGCCTGTGCTGATTGAAACCAGGCTGATTTTGAGATCTGGTGTTTCCTTTGATGTTTCCAGCTTCCCTACATGAACCTTGTAGCATCAATGATATGTCAGGAATGACTTTTTCCCCCTCATAAGTCTGAGTGATATCTTTATCCATTCATGTCAGAAAATGTATTCTAAACGTTCAGTGCATTCCCATACACTGAAAGGAGAAGCATTCAATCTTAGAATACTGAATGCTTCTCCTTCCAGTGCATGGGAAAATGCATGGAATATTTTTAATTGACATTCTGAGGAGAAATAATTTGGTTCCATAAGTGAACCAAACAGAAACTCAAGAAAGAGTTATATCTTTTCTGCTTCGCATTGTCTGGCACAAACTATCCCTTCTGTCAGGAATTGATTGTGATACATTACTTCCAGTGTCTTAGTCCACAAAGAGAAAGAAAAGAAGTTGGTCAAGTACTAGGGCTGACTTTCCCACCCCACAGAAGTGATTTTAAAGATTTTAAGAGGAAATGAAACTTCTCCTGCCTTTCTGGAAAGGAAAAGAATAAGGCAGAGGAAGATAGAAAAGGCAGTCTCAATCAGAAATTAATCCAATGGTTAGATCACTTACTTGGGGATTTCAAGGACCAGCCCTTTAATTTTTTCATTAGAGAAGTTAGTTAAAGAGTTTGAAACACACTTTTCAGCCTCACAGGAGCAGCCCATGCCCATTGAGCTGTCAGGTCTGCTGGAGTGTGTTACTCACAATGCGTCCTGCTGGAACTCTGCCATATTATTTAAGAAAATATTCATGGTTTGGGGAGCTGATTCCCAGCACCTCTATATTTAATTTTATCACTCTTTCCATGTGTTTGTCACTATGCCACACTTCGGTCTTAGCCATATCACTGTCAGTGTTTTTTCTTAGCACTGTTTTGCTTTCTGTAGGTCTGGGCAAGTCTGTTTAAGCCCAGGGGATCAAAAAATCCTTATATGCATGCATACATTTCCATTTTAAAAAACCTATTTACTGTAGCAGTTTTGTAGGCTGTCTGAACAGTTCTCTTGAACTTTGTTGCCTTTTTGATGCTTATATCTCTGATAGGTGCCATAGCAGACAGTCATGGAGCTCTAGGATCCATGAAAGTTTGGCCTGACAAAACTAGCCACTTGTCTTAGAGGACAGAGCCCTTAAATTCTTAAACCAGGGTCAAAACACAGTAAAAGGCTGGAAACTGGTGCTGCTGAGCATTGTGAGTATCCTCACATGCGGCCCTTGGCTAACCCCATCATGATGAGGATGTGGAAGATGGGTAGACACAGTGTCAAGAAGTGATTTCTTACATCGGAATTTCAGTAGTTACCAGCTAATTAGCAAAACAATGCAGATGCTGTATGCATTGAACATAATGTGGGCACATGTGTTCTCCACAGGACAGTGTCAGTTGCTGCTGGTGTACTCCACAGCTGTACATGGTGCAACATGACATCTCACAGCACTGGGTAAAGAAAGGGCTTTAGTATTCTGGGGCTTTTTTCTGCCAGTTGCTGCAGAAGGATGTTGTAACAGTATGATGGTGTCTTACCTGTCCATATGCGTACTCAGAGCAGTTTGTGCCTGCTGAATACACAGGTGGCAGAAGTACAGTGCAATTAGCTGAAATTTTTAATATTGCAAGGATTTTGACCTGGTTCAGTTTTAGTTAATGGTAAGTAGTAGGTGTATTCTACTTTTTTTTTTTTTTCCCCATTGCCATATAAATTTACACTGACAGTGGTTTAGATTTTCTACCCTGAAGCTATGTGAAAATATGAATGCCTGTATATCAGAAATGAGAAATTGTATATACACTTACATAACTTCAGGATTTCACTCCAGACATAGTATAACATCCACCATTAAAAAGAAGATTAGAAAAAGTTTGCAATTACTGTTTTTAATTATCCCCAAGAGCTTTTAATTATTTTTATCCTGTTGTCCCTGGATACAATTGTGGAGAAATTGTCCATAAAAGAATTTGTTCAAAACAAATAAAGAGCCTACCATTTAATTGTGATGTTCTCACAGATTTGCCTATAAGGCAGACTGATTCAGCTTTAGGATATAAGCTTGCATGCATATTAGCAAAACACCTTTTTTTTTTTTTTTTTTTTTCTGTAACCAGCGTGATATGGAGGAAATACTTTTTTTCTATAAGTAGAATAATTGAATTAGAGTAAATAATGTAAATATAGTTTGGTAAAATATGGCAACTGAAGCTTTGCTTCTAGACTTAAGCCAGACTTGTTGGTCCAGCTTTTCAGTCAGTCTTTGCTTCTTTTGTATTTAAGGCAGAAAATTTTCTTTCCATGCTAGATTCTATGGTTATGTTTATGAAATTAATTGAAGAGTTAACATCAATTAACTTATACAAAAGATAAATATCTCCTGGAATACCTACATTTATGATGAACTTCCCATGGTAGAACATGTGCAGTAGCACACTACTTAATCTGTTCCTGGTAGTCTTGCATAAAGGACTGGCAGACTCTACAGAATGATATTCTTTTTCATTAAAAGAATACGGAATGAAAAACCTGATTCAAATTCCTTAGAAGACATTGAGAAAGGCTTTGACTGATTTGCACCAGATCAGATCAAGTGGCAATCCACTTCTCAAGCCATGAAAAACCTAAATTTAAATATTTTTACATTTACAAACTGCTATGATTATACTCTAGTGCAGGAGTACTTAGGTCTGAAATATGTAGGTATTGTGCAGTATAAAATGGAGTGTCTTTATGCTGAAAAAGAGTCAGCCTAAAATTTTCTTTGCTTAAGTCATACACAAAATGAATCATTATATATGGGAGGAATTTATAATTTAGGTCTTTTTTATAACACTGTTCTTCACTAACACCTACACAGCCACGAACAGAGCTTACATGGCCTGATGAGATTTATAGAAAAAAAAAGGAAATCGAATTAATTCTTGCTAATAAGTTTGCTTTCTTTTTAATTTTTACTGGGTGATTAATCAACTCCATTTGTTGAGAAATGAATCGCTATTTATTGCCTTTATGTAAATGTAGATTTTTCAGAAACTAAAAATAGTGGTTTCTTGTAATATCAGGCAATTATAGTTCTGAAATATGAATAAAAAGAACTAGTGGTTGTATCTTTCTAATCAAATTTAAAGATTTGAATTGGACTTCTGACAGATTCTTTTTAGTACATAGGGAGCACAGAAGATAATCGAGCAGTTTGAATAAACTTTAAAACAGAAAACAAATTGATCATAATTCTGTTTTTCATGGATGTTTTCAGAAAAAAATCATGGATGTTGCTCAGCCAAATAAAATGTGATTATTGTTTTCCCTAGTAATAACTCACCAAGAAATACAGCAGATGGGATATGTGAATCCAGCATAGTGCTGGACTTGAACTCACTCTTATAGGGAAAAACAGTGTTTGCTAAATCAAATACAGCTTCCAAAAGTACAATATAGCATAATTACAACTGCAAAGTTCATCACCCTTTCTCATTTATATCATGTAACTCTAGTAAGTGTGTTACACCTGTAAATTTAAAAACAATTTAACACAGGGATTTGTACTGTCCTGCCTGGTTTACAGACGGGAAATAAGGGCATAATGAAAGTAAAGCTGTTTGTCCATGATCACTCACCAAACCCCAGTAAAGTTCCAAATCCCCGAGTCCTACTTTAGAATGCTCTCTAGCTGTTCTCAAAGCCAGTATAATTTCCCTGCCATAATGCAGATCTCTAAAGCTTAAATAGCTTTACTGTCATTCATTATCATGACTGTTGCCCATCCTGGAGAATTTAGCTGTTTATCCAGCAGAAGGAGTGCAACAGCACTAGAGGTCCTTGTATTATGCCATCCTGAAGCAAAAAAGAAATTTACTTGCATCACCAAAGAAGATGAAAGATCTGGGAAATATTTGCTTATCCATGTGAGAAGGAGCTTTGGGTAGTACTCTTTTGCTATTTTTTTCCTGTTCCTTTGACAATAGGGGCACCGATTATGCGCATAAATGGCTTATAAGTAAAACATTTTGTTTTGTTCAGATATACATTTGTTACTTTCAAACTTACTTGCAGTCATTACAAAAAACACAGAACTAGAGCCAGTATAAATATACCTACTTTTAGTAATATGATGACTAGACTAAAGTACAAGAAATTTCTGAGCATTTTCAGTGTATGTGGTTGCTTGAATTTACTTCCAAATGCATGGATCTAAATCTGAATGAAGTCTCCTGAATTAATAACTGTTCTCTCTGAAGAGAAGTCTGGTCTGTCTTTCTACAAGAACAGCGTTTATATTGCAAAATGACCTTAAAATAAATGTTTGGAGCAGTGTTTTGAAATATATATTAGAAGTCATCCCCCAGTTCTTGAATTGTCAACTCCAAAATCGTGTCTTTGTCTGATAAAATTGTAAAACTCCATCAAAAGCAGTCAAACACATGTCCAGCTTAAATCTGCCATATTTTATCAAGCACTGTCACAAGAATACACCTTTAATACTGTATCAGTATCTCTCTAACCTCATAAGTATCTTTACACATAATTGACCTTATGCTGAATCTCTGAGCCATAATTGAGCAACATGAATGGATTCAGCTAAATCTCTTCCTGGACCAGTCACTAGAGGGAAGCAAAGACCTTCGCGTGCTGTTCGTGACGTCAATCAACGTCTATGTCCTCCCTGACAAAATCTGGTCAGTATTCAATCTAAAATTTTGAAAAAGGCAATTTCTGTGGAAAGCCACTCTTCATAAAAAAAAAGAAAAAAAGAAAAAGACAAAAACTTATTCATGTATGGTTGACTTCCAGAGGCCATTGTCATTAAAAATAGAGTTATTTTAACGAATGATGTTTTAAGAATTTGAATCTAGACAAGAAGCTCAGTGCAAAGTGGATAAAGAAGGTGGGTTTAAGACTTTTATTCTTTGAAACATTCTAATAATCAGAAAAATGCACTGCAATGGAGGTTACATAGTAGATATGCACTTACATCAATGTGTGACAAAACCTAAGACAAAATATACCAGGTTTTTTTCTGTCTTTTTGCTGATCCTGCCTTACTTATCTATACTTCCATTGCATAGTGTTTTGTCTGTGGTACTCAGAATCTTATCCTGCGTAAACATTTCTTTGGTGTATACCAAGTAAACAGATGAAGAGAACAAGTCGTTAAAAGCAGTCTAATTCATTGTGCACTCCATTTCAACACAGAGAAAACATAAAGTGAATATGAACTTACACATATCTTCCAGTTTATGAGGAGTTACATGTGAAGTAGGTTTACTGTATACTAGTTTTTTACTGTATTTAATTCTGCCCTATTGAGTTCATGAGAGTAAAACTCAAGTTACCGTTCTCTTGTATGAGTTATGCTGGTTGAATTCCTTTAAAAGAGAAACAGTAAAGGCTATCATTAAATTTGCTTTAAATCATTTAAATCATTAAATTTTATTAAAGGAATATACCTGGTATGAATTGAATTTGCCATAAAATTAAAATGCCCAGAAACAAGGATAAAATATTTAAAATAATGTTTTGGGTTTTATCAGTTAAAATTCAAAACATTTTAAAGCTTGCAGGACAATATTTATACTACTTACCACTTAATTTGAATATAAGATATTTTATTAAGATTAAGCTTGCAGGATGGCCAGACCTTAATAGTACAAATATATATCAGGATTTAAACAAGTTTAAATGGAAGTTAAAATGTAGATGAACAGCTCCAAGCAAAGCAATTTCATGAAAAAAAAAACTGTTGTGTTGAATAGCTGCTAGATTATAGCTGAATAGATTTTTAGCTGAAAGCATGGTGTATTTGTGATGATTTTTTAATGTTAGCATCATCTTTTCCGATAATGTTGAGTGAGAGAGATTTCTTGCATAGCTAGTTAACTAAATGTAATATACATATGCATTCAAGTGCATGTGCTGGGGATAACATCCTGCAATCCCTGCTATTATTCTAGGCAATGGAGAATATAATGTAGTTCTAAATTTCACAGGCTATGGCTGTGGTTCCCAATGTTATCCCAATGTTACCCTAATGATGCAATTTGCAGTGGTTGTCTTCTGTTACATTTACCCTTAACTCAATGGAAGCAGAGAAAAATGTTTGTCTTTCAAATTACAGAAATATCTTTGCACATATCAAAAGCATGAATTAAAATGAAATTGCATTGCTACCAGTTCATCGCTTAACATAGGTATGTTCCCAATGCCAAGTTTATCAATAAACCCGTTGAAAACCCAGGCTTAAATGGCATGTTGGATGGGGACCATAGAACTAGAATCACTCCACAGGTATTGGTGCAAATCCAGGAATTATTCTATCAATCAACTTGAATGACAATAATAAAGAGATTGCATATACTGACATATACAGCAATACAGAAACAGAAAAACAGAATGACTCCTTATAATGAATTTGATATATTTGTATTCTTCGCCTGTAAAGAGGACACTATTTGA
Source organism: Psittacus erithacus (assembly GCA_009867235.2). Lineage (NCBI taxonomy): Eukaryota > Metazoa > Chordata > Aves > Psittaciformes > Psittacidae > Psittacus > Psittacus erithacus. The sequence goes on along the minus strand of WYDI02017988.1, from coordinate 5,549 downwards.
TCAGACCAAAAACTAAATCCTTCAGGTTTATACTACTTCATTATTACCATTTTGACTGCAATATGAATCTACGCAATGTCTTTTTAAAATGACAGTAAGGACTTTTTTGGTATCTGCACAGTTTTAAATGGTTATTCACAAAAAGAAACTATGGTTTTAATATAATATGAAATTAGCTTAAAATGTAAATATAGCTAATACCAGATATTAGATTTATTAAAAAAAAAAAATAATAATTATTTGAACAACTTCTGATTGAATTTAACCAGCACAGTGCCATGCAGCTAGTACGGGAATTCTGAAATGACAGTCAGCAAGTTTCAGTAGATAGTCTAATATTTTTTTAAGCAGATTATACTTCAAAAGTTGTACCATGTACAAAAAAATTTCAGTAGTATTTTTTCTATGGACATCACTCATCTTCAGCCCATTCTTCCCCTCCTTTTTCATTTTTCTTGTAAACATCTGATGTTTCAGGTACACAAATTGTGTGTGTACTCACACACATACTTCAGGATATCACTTACACACACAGATTAAAATCTTTGAGGCATAAACCATGTAAAATATATTTACCACCTCCCACCCCAAGAAGTACAATTGAAAATACGAAACATTATTTTCTTTATTGTACTACACAGCAAGGCATGGTCTGCGTAGTGCAATACATATTTATCTTATGTCAGATTCTATGTGCTTTTGAAGTTATTTATATTAGATAACATCTACCAATCTTAAATTAAATATCATCCACCTTAATGTGAATTACACTGCATCTTCTTTGTTCTAAATACAGGAGAATAATTATGCTAAATTTACAAAAGCCACACATGGTTTTCTTTCTCTCTCTCCTTACTTTCCTTGTACAATTGACTCCTGGGAATATGTTTTATTTTTCTTTTTCATCTGAAGCAGACTATTCTTCTGTTTTTGTAATTGATTTACAGAAGAAAATTCCAATCAGATACAGCCTTCTTTTCCTCTGAGGTTTTTCTAGTAAATAAATAGAAACATTTTCATCATAGTCAAGAAAATATACAGATGTCTGCCTACCATAGTGAGTCAGTGTTTCAGCCAAAATTAGAAAACAAGGTGCTCATAGGTCTACAGCCCCATGACCTAGCCACCAGAATTACCCATATTTCTTTAGTCTAGAAAATGTCAAGCACTTCTAAAAAAACCTCATGTGGTCCTGGTTTCACTCTCACCTTCCTGCAAAAATAGCAACAACTCTTGTGTGTCATTTTAAGGAATCACGAAAGACTAGTGTGTAGGTGCATGACTATCTAAGAGTGATGATAAAAGTTGAAATCCCAGACAAAAAGCATCTTAATCTCAGGAGAACAAAGCAGCTGCTTGTTCAGACAATTGTGGGAAGAACCAGGGAGGACTGGGAGTGGAGTGAGGTGAGAAGGTATTTTCTAACACATTCTGCTGTGTATGGAGTTTCTATATATACTGGGCATGCTATTTTAGAGATACTCTTCTTTTAGAATCTCTATTTGCTGTTGCCAGCTCAAACTGTTAGCTACATGTCATTTTATAATGTATACAACTATTTTTCCTTTTGATTCATCTAGGCCTTTACATTTTCTCTTTATTTTCATTAATGCAATTGTTTCTAAGAAAACATATCACAAAAACGAAGGAACACTCATGATAGTGTTTTGGGGATGTGAATAAGGTTTTGTTATTATTTGTATGTTTAAAGTATAGATCAGCAAGCAGCCAATTTCACAGCTGTTGTTTTTAATACTTTCCCTTCTGGATTTTTGTTTGTTTGTTTGTTTTGTTTAATTTTGTTTAAGAGGTGTCATGTTACAAATGCAAGCTGATACATATGTGAGAATGATATCTTGATAATATGAGAACAGAACAAGCTCCTTTGTTTCCCAGATTTACTGCATTTCAAGTGTCCAAATTAAGTGTAGAAGCCTGAAACATGGGCCACTGAAAATATCAGGATTCTTTATTTTCCTGAAGCTTGGTGTCAAAATGTCCTGGATAGCCAAATGAGAGGTAAGAACTACAAGAAGTGACTCACAGGAACTAAACAAGACACCTGCCCTTTTCTGTTAACCCGACTGAGCCCAAGATCTGCATAAAGCTAGGAAATTGGAAATAATTCATATGTAAATGTGTTTGAATAGGGCCTAGAAATAAGGATTAATATTAAAAGCTCTATTTAGATACTTTAATACAGGCAGGTAGAGTATTTTCAGGATATACCTACAAGAAATAGAAGAAACCTACGCCCTTCAAAGCAGATGAAGTCAAAGGCATCAAAAAATACCCCTAGTAGTAGTGTATGTAGAAAATGAATTCAACTACTAACAGCAGCATTAACTGCAAAATTAAGAAAATTAAAGCACCCAAACATATGTTTGCCAGGGCCACAGTCATCAGGTACCTACTACAGGTAAACTGTCCTCTATAGACTGTACTGGTAAGATCTCCATTAGCTATAATGGAAGCTTAGATGCCTTCCATACTGTAGGTACTTAAATTTGCAAGTTTCAATACCAAAATGAATCCTGCTGTATGTAGTAATTTCTACCTCAGGATATGGGTTGTCAAACACATACTTAATAAAGACAGAAGGACTACCTTTTGCAAAATAACCTAAGGTTAAAGTCTTTGTGCAGTAGTAGCGAGTTGTAAGCCCTCTTCAGACTGAGGGAGTTCAAACTTAATATTTTTATTTCCAGGAGATATATCTGACCATCAGACTATAAGCAGTGCTCTAAGAGCTGCTTTATTTGCAAGCAAAAATAAAAAAATAACCATAATTAGAAATATGTAAAATATTATTGAGACATTGAACTCACAAAACTGGATATAGAAGAACAGAGTTCAGAAGTAAATTAAATTATAAAGCTTGTAGGTTTTGGACATGGGCATTTTTCAAGTTTGTTCAGTTCATAGTGACAACCAGTGACTAATGGAGAAAATATCCTCCAATGGCAACATAGAAGTTATCTGTATCTTGTCAGAGGACAGGAAATGCATGAGACGAAGTTAATATTCGAAACATAAAATTAAATCGATAGACATTTTTAAATGAAACAAAATGAGAAATGAGCCCTCACTGGGACTAAGGTATAATCTGAAACTGAATATTTAATTTCTAAAAAAAAAAGGTCATAGTGAGAATGAGGTGTTAACAAAATAATGTTTTACCTTATTTGCAGTCTTGGGTAAGATTATAAAAAAATGGGTATTTGTGATTCTACAAGGTTGTTTTTGTTCCCAAAAGTATTTTTATGTATTTTCTGCCCTCTTTGGATTCTTGGGTATGAAGTGAAAGAACTTTAATATACTATTAGCCTCCCATTCTTTTATCATAGTTACCAAGCAGAGATTATTATAAAGGCGGTAAGTAGTACAACAGCAACAGAAAACGGATATAATGAGAACACAAAATGATCTGATGTTTAGCTTTTCTGGCATTTTGAAAACTATATTCATACATAACTTTGTGAAAGCCATAGTGAGTATTGAACAGACTTTTCAGTACATGTTTAAAAACAGTATAGATCCTATAATCTAGGTCACCATTGTGCAAACAGGCCCAGGATTTCATATTTGTCACAACTTTTTCTTTTTTTTTTTTTTAACTGCAGCACAACATTTTGTGTGACTTTAAGCAGTTCTGTTTTTCAGATTTCAATTCCTGCAAAATGCCCATACTATTTATTAGTTTGCACAGGCGAAGAATCAATCAGGCTAACTCTTCTGGCTATATGGTTCATCTGCTATATTTTTTTAATAATTAGGATGTCTGAAATTTGTGAAGCAGAAAATCTAGTCTCATTCTGCATAGTGACACAAATATAAAGCACAAACCTCTGATGATTTATTAATACCAATTGTATCTCTGTATTTTTTATTGCCTCTTAAATCAGTTCCCAAAGGCTAAAAACCTAAACATAACCTTTTCACTATCTTTCTTAATTGCAGTGGGTGATGTAAACTACTGGGGTTATGTACTGTAAATCTTAAAAGCTAGAACTGAATGGCTTACATTACACTTTCCTTTCCCCTCACTCACTGACTGATCTGGCACTTTTATTTTCTTATCTGGTGAAATTAATTTAACAAGACAGATAGCACTCACACAGAAAAGGTATAACCCATTTAAGGGGCAAACATCCTGTTTGCAGGGACTACCTGTGTCAGCAGACAGGTATGTAGCAAGAAAACTAATTATTAATAAAACATTATCTGAAGCATTATAACAAGACTTTTATGGGTTGTGTCTTATAAATATTCAAAAATTGGTTTTCTGTACTGTGAACTGAATAATTCCACATGCTGTCAACTTTGGGCTTTGCTTGCTCTCATTTCACCCTTAAACCTCTACTTCAGTATGCTGCACGGGACTCAAGTTCTGATCATCATTAAATCACATTTTTTTTATTACTTCTTATGCAGTCTTTCTAGAAGGATGTGTAAAAATAATGAAATTTTAGTCTGAGGGATATTTTGCCCTTTACAATAATGTAATCAGTGAAACGTGTGGAAACTTCCAAGTAGTTACTTGAGTGGTAAAAGGCAATGAATAACATAAGGAATATATTTATTTCCAAAAAAAATGCCCTGCTTGCAAAATAATTCAATATTTACTTCTTTTGCTCTTGTGCAAACAATCAGTTAACTTAGGAATATCCATCTAAAGTTGATTTTACTTCTGCTTGTGTGCATTTTTTCTTACTCTTTTGGGGTATTTGCTTTTTAAATACTGAAGTTAATGTACTTTGTGTTTCTTACTTGCTCCCCAGTTGGGTAAAAATTCTAGAATTTTTACAAAATATGATGTCAATGACACTTTTTTTCAACACCTGTGAGAAATACAGATTAGCTCCTATTGCTACTTTTTAGTAGAAAAGTGTAAAACAAAAGCATCATATAACAAAATGTTATATAGAATGCCTTCAACTTGGTTATATAAGTACGTTCATTATCTTCAATCTATGTGAGTTTAGATTGATACATACCCATTTAATGATCTTGTCTGTCAAATTATTGGCACGGTTTATCTCCCTAAATTTAAGCTTTTGCTTTCCTGAACTGAAAGTCTCTGTATTTATCTCCTGACAGAAAATTTCAGTAGGTTGTTAAAAAGGCCACAATATAACTGTAGCTAAAGTTATAAAGAAAAAAGGGATATCTTCAAGACCAAGAGTACTCCTTGGTTTTAAGTAGTATGTCTCAAATACGTCAGGAGGGCCAGGAGACCTCCTTGGATGGATAAGGAGTTCCTGAGGAAACTTAGAGGGAAAAAAGAGGCTTATAAAAGGTAGAAGCAAAGACAGACAGCCTGGGAAGAACAGAGGGATGTTGATTGGAAAGCTGGGGATCAGGTTAGGAAAGCTAAGGCCCAGTTAGAATTAAACTTGGCTAGGGATGTTAAAGACCACAGGAAGGGATTATATAGGTATGTAGCAAATAAAAGACAGACTAGGGACAGCATAGGCCCCCTCCGGAAGCTATCAGGAGAACTGGCTACCCTGGATTTGGAGAAGGCTAAGGTTCTTAATGACTTCTTT
>WYDI02017987.1:0-27953 GCA_009867235.2 Psittacus erithacus | reverse complement strand
TCCTGTGGTGCACATAAAGAATTTGCTGGGGAAGACAGTCTGGGTTATTCCTGCTTCAGGTAAAGGCAAACCCACTCTTGGAATTGCTTTTGCTCAGGGACTCATATATACTTGATGGGTAATGCAGGAAGAGGAGAAAGTCCGATGTATACCTCAAGGGGATTTGATTTTAGGGGAAAACAGCCAATGAATTCAATGGTATACTGTTGCCTGCTATGCAGCACTTTTATAGCCCACCAACTAGATGTCTTCAGGTCACCAGTGACTGGCCCTGACTTCCCTCCAACCATTACCCCAGCAAAGAATGAACTTTGATGAAATCAGATGCTCCTTTTGATCCATGATACTTGCTATTATAGTCTTTCTTTCCTAACATAGCAGGAAAGTTTTGTGCTGATAATACTAGCAAGTTCCTTACATTTGCACAAACAGCAGAGTAAAAATTTTGTATCGGTGAACTTACTATCTTTTATTAATAAAAAAACCTTTTTGAGAATCATCCAAACCAGAATAATATTCATGTGAACATCTTGAATTTCTGGTCTCTCTGAACTTCAGGATCTGTGAAGAGCTTGGTAAGTTTGAGAATCAGAGGGGTGCAGCTGAGCATCATACCAATGAGGATCCTATCAATATTGTGACATAATTTTTCTCATTAGCATTTAAAAATTTGGTTTAATAGTATCTCTTAAAGGGGGTCTTTGGTGCCTAAGGTCGGTCATATACAAGAAAGAGGGACAGGAGGAGTAAGATGCAGCTAGAGAGGCACTCTTGAAAGGATACATTCTATACCAAAGGAGAGTCCTCCTGAAGGACTGTGGTCCATGGGTGGCCCATGTTAAGGCAGGGTGACCACTGAGGGACCAAGGCCTATGGGCAATCCATGCCAAGGCAGATACGCTAACAAGCAAAAAGCAAAAGGTGAAAATGAGTAAGAAGCAAAAAGCAGCACTAAGAAACCACTAATGCACACGATCACACGTACCAACCCCAGTGCTGCCCACCACCTCTTTGGACAAAACGAGACAGAATGATTGCAACCTGCATTGAAAACAAGGGAAGTAGACAATGAACGAGAAAAGGTGTTAGACTTAAGCTGAATGTTGAGGAGGAAGAAAGCTATTTATTTAAGTATTTGGTTTTATTGTGAGGGTATTTTCCCCTCATTGTTGTAATCAGTGACAAAAAGTCATTGTTAATTTTCCATAAATTTCATGATGTAAGAATTCCTTGAGTCAAGAGTGGTTTTGTTGCAAAAATAATTCAGATGAGACGGCTTGTCTTTAAACCATTGTTGTTTGTAGTGTATAATTGGATGCAGAAATATTTTTGTGATGTGGTTTGTTTCTTGCTGTTATTATATGTAGCTGCATTTTTGTCATAAAACTTGTCGCAATGATATGGACATAGCACTGGGACAGCTAAGGGGTAAAATATATTCATGGGTTCCTATTCCATACATTATGAAAATGTTAATATATATCACATATACCCTTTCACCCTGACTCCTGAAATCTATTGGGATTCTCAATGGTATAGTCTCTTTTATTCTTACAGCTTTATTTTATTGGGTTGTTTTCCTCCTCTGATTACCTATATTTCACATACCAGGGTCTATTAGAGTGAAAATCAATCACACATTAAGCAGAGGAAACTGAAGACTGCAGTACTTCTCTATAGACAGCAGTTGCAGCTTTCTTTTACTAAAATACAGTTCAGAGTCATAGATCCGTTTGGAGAAATACTGCAGCTCCTGCTTTCTTCCACATTTGTAGCATGTGTCAAAGTATTTTTTCATAAGAAGAGAGAATGGTTTGAAAACCTCAGTCTTCCTGTTTGTAATTTTTCCATCCCAGGTAACTGTTTTTGCAAAACACAAAATCCAGTGTGTGATTGTATTTGGGTTGCATTTTTCCTCAAATACTCATTAGTGACAGAACTAGCTAGTTTAAATCTTAGCATTAACATATGGTACTAAAAAATGAGAGCAGAGATGCATTTCAGTCTGACTGTTTGACGCACTTTAAGAATATTTTTCTCCAAAAATATATTACATTTTTGTCCATTGTTGATTTTTGCCTGTTTGTAATTGCGTTTTCTTACAAAACTGCTTTTCTTTGTAAAATATCTATCCTATTTCAGATAACTTAGACATAATATTATGCAACTCAGTGACCCACTTGGAAAGGACTAGTATAACAAAGTAAGAATTTGCTGAGAGCCTGAAGAGAAGAAAATACAAGAAATATTTTGGTGGCTGTATTATGCAGTTTGAACGCTGGTGTCCGGGGTTCAGCAGTAGCAGTCATTTTTTCTCCTTGATAGCTGGTGCAGCTCTGTGGTTTTGACTTTCAGTCTGGGAACAGTGCTGATAATACTGATGTTTCTAGCTACTGCTTAGAATGTTTAGTCTGAACAAGGACTTTCTGAGCCTCATGCTCTGCCCTGGGAGGAGGGGAAGCCGGGAGGAAGCAGAGACAGGACACCTGACCCAAACTAACCAAAGAGGTATTCCATACCCCAGCACGTCATGCCCAGGATGTAACTGGGGGCAGTTATGCAGAAGGGTTAGATCACTGCTGGGGGGGGGGGGTTGGGTGTCAGTGTGGTAGGCAGTTGTATTCTCTTCTCTTGTTATTTCCCTTGTCATTGTTATTATTGGTGGTAGCGGTAGTGATTTGTGTTATACCTTAGTTACTGAACTGTTCTTATCTCAACATGTGGGAGTAGTATTATTTCAATTCTCCTCCCCATCCCTCTGGGAGATGAGGGAGGAAGGGGGAGAATGAGTGAGAGACTGTGTAGCTTGGCTTAAACCACAACAACTGGAAACCCATGGAAAAGAATTTGTCTTATTCTTTTATACTATGATCTAAACTAGACACACAAGACAAATCAGATAATAGACTATGCTCCTGTCTTTACATATTTACCTCACTGCAACATGTGAGTATATAAAACAGGTATTTATGTTGGACACTAATGTGTAAATAAAAAAAAATGCAACCTTTATCTTTTTAAAAGAGACAAAAAGTCCTGATCAAAAATCAAATATCAAAATAAGGCTTATCTTATTACCCAGAAACACATTCCTGTTCTTTATAAGAAACTGAAACCAGAATATTACCATATTTGTCTAGTGGCATTTACGAATATATTCTAATAGGCTTTACTTGGGTCATATATACATGAGCAGAACAGATACAAACTGATGAAAAATTAGTCTTCACTCACCCACTTTAAGCTTTTTTTCATTTTGTGAAGCATCACGACCAGTAAAGGCACAGTAACTAGTCTTCATCATAGAAATGTGTTAAGTTCGTCAAGCATGACTGCCCCTTGATGAAGCCATGATGACTACTCATGATGATTTTCTCATGGTTCACAGGCTTGGAAGTGGTTTCCTGTATTAGCTGGAAAACTAGCATGTAGTTTTATGTGTGAGGGAAGATGTGGATGACGCTGCTTTCTTCCAGTCTTTGAGTACTTCTTCCAGCCACTATGATTGTTCAAAGATTATTCAGAGTGGCCTCATGGTGACATCTGTCAGCTCCCTTAGCATTCATGTGCTGGTAAGGCTACACCTGAAGTTATGTGTCCAGTTCTGTGCACCTCAGTACAGGAGAGACATACTGGAAAGACTCCAACAAAAGGCTGCAAAGATGATTTAGGGACTGGATCAGTTCTCCTATTAGGAAAGGCTGGGACTGTTTAGCCTGGAGAATTCTGAGGGAAACTTATCATGGTGTAATTGTATTATTGCAAATAGCTGGAGAGTGGGTTTAAAGTGGATGGAGCCAGGCTCTTCCCAGTGATGCCCAGTGACAATACCAGAGACAATGGGCGCAAACTAAAATGCACAAGATGTTGTTGTATGGGCTGGATGAGCAGTGAAGTGAATTGAAATTAGCTGGATGATTAGGCCAAAAAGGCCCATTATCTGGATGATGTGGCAGAGTGTGCCCTCAGCAAATTTTCAGATGGCACCAGCTGGGACAGGTGGCTGATATGGCAGAGTGCTGCCATCCAGAGAGACCTTGACAAACCTAGAAAAGCCCATGGGACCAGATGGGATGCACTCAGTTTGTCAGAGTGTCAGAAAACACTTTTTCATTGTGATGGTGACTGAGTGCCAGAACAGGTTTCCCAGGGAGCTTGTGAAATCTCCATCCTCGGAGATATTCAAAACCTGTCTGGACACAGTCCTGGGCAGTTGGTTCTATGTGCCCCTGCCTGACCAGGTCCCTTCAACCCGAAACATTCTGTGATTCAGTGAATCTCTAGAAATTAGGAAGTTTGAAAGCAAAACATCCCATGCACTGGGTTGCACAAAAAGATAGCATAGTTGCTCTTTTCTGAAGATAATAATAGTAATGGTTTTAAAGATTTATCTTCCAAGGAAATATTTTCTTTTAAATCATGTAGCAGAATTCTAAGAAATAGAGGAATGAATCTTGGGAAAAACATTCTTCAGGGAATAGTTCATGGCCTGTCATAAAAAGGGGAAGCCAACAAAACAGCACTTTCACTGAAAGCTGAGATTATGGGAATGTGGTCCGAGTAATTTCCTTTCACTTATATGGTGTGGTCTTCCAGTTTTATGTATCTGTATCTAATAGTCACACTGAGTATTTTTGCTATTAGTAAGTCTTGTATTTTGCAACTCTAATCTCATTATTATAGTATACAACTTCCTCTTAACTCTTCTTTTTTTAAATGCCTTTGCCAGTTTTCCTACTACTAAATCTGAATGGCAAAACATCAAAATGAACTGCAAATTAAAATAAGTACTGTAAAGTTGTATGTCCCCAGTAAGTACCCAATCCAGAAATATGTTGATTTCTTTCCAGTAATTTTCTTATTCTTTTCAAAACTCTGGATCTTACCAGGGGATATTGCACTGACTATGGCCAATATTAATTGAAAGCAGGATATATTTGATAAAGATTGTTCTAATAATAGAAAAAAATCCAAAACCAAACCAGCCACAACACAAACCAAAACTAAAAGCACCACTCATGAAAACTCATCCTTTTTTTTCTATAATAATTAATGACAAAATTCCTTTTAAAAATGCAGAGTTCATCAACCCGACCTTTTAAAAAGTGAGACTACAGCAGACAGCCTTCAAGGAAGACATTCAAAAGAGTTGTTTGAACTAATTTTCTTCAAGAATTTAAGCTTGGCACCTACAGCAAATGAGAAACCAGCCTTAAAACAAAGCTACTGCCAAGAGATGTCCTGCCTCTGGGAATTTGCCAGTGAAAGAGGGGCATGGCCAGGTCAGACTTTCATTTTATATGTTTTGCCAAGTGTCACCACAAAGCATAACATATATCCTAGCCCAGATAGAATTTGAACACCCACAAGCCATATTCCATATTGTAAAATTTGAAAGATAATAGAACATACATTTTTTCCTCTGAACAGAGGAAAGGAAGGAAAGTAGTCAGAAATTAAGCATGCTCAGAAATGTATGTGGGACCAGGAATGAAGATTTTTACATCATATGAAACTTTTTAAAATATAAATTTAATGTATGATTTGATGTATGTACTGCAAATAAGAAAAAAATGGAACATGCAATAAGCATTGCAATATATGTGACATTTTGAAATTTCCTTAGTGAATAGCCAAAAACATTATTGGAACCCTAGTCTGAGGGATTTTTTTTGTATGTATGGCATTTAGGCCTATATTACATGAAAGACTTTCAAAGTGTAAGATTATGAATGGATTTTACTGTTGAGATTACTATGAACTGTAAAATTCAGTGGAGTGCCAGAAACTGCCAGCTGGAAAGAAGACGGGAATATCAACAGACTGCCTTCAGAAGGAATCCTGATGTGTTGATGTAATAGCCAGATAATTAAATGATTTGCCTGCTTTAATATTCCATTTACAAAGCGCTTATTTAGCCTTTGAAGTGGAAGACTTTGGAGATCATATAAACATATCCTACGTTGAAAACCATCCCTTAAAGAGCATTATATTTAGCTTTGTAAACATTAATCTTAATACATGAGTAACTAAGGTTGATGGAGGATAAGGAGGTGATTTGAGACAACCAACATGCCCTAACCAAACAAATGGCCTTCTATGATGGACTAACTGTATCACTGGACAAGGGAAGAGCTATGGATGTTGTATATCTGGACTTCTGTAAGGGCATTGGCATGGTCTCTTACAGCCTCCGTCTCTCTAACTTGGAGAGATATGGATTTGATAGATGGACTGTTTAGTGGATGGGAAATTGGTGGGTGGTCACATCCAGACAGTAGTGATCAACGGTTCAATGTCCAGATGGAGATCATTGACAAGTGGTGTCTCTCAGGGGTCCATATGGGAGCCAGTACTCTTTAATATCTTCCTCAAGGACATACACAGCACTTTCAGCAAGTTTGCAGACAATACCAAGTTGAGCAGTTGACAACCCTGAGGCACAGGAAGAAAGAGCTGGAAAAGCTCAAGGAATGGACCCATGTGAACCTCATGAGTTTCAACAATGTGCCCTGGGTTCAGCTGTAATAGTTATTTTTCTTCTTAGTGGCTGGTGCAGTGCTGTGTTTTCAGCTTTAGTCTGAGAACAATGCTGGTAACACACTGATGTTTTTAGTTGTTGCTAAGTAATGCTTACCCCAAAAAAGGACTTTTCAGCCTCATGCTCTGCCAGTGAGTAGGGGAACGGGAGGCCTGGAGGAAGCAGAGACAAGACACCTGACCCAAACTAGCCAAAGGGGTATTCCATACCACAGCACATCATGCCCAGTACATAAACTGGGGGGAGTTACACAGAAGGCCCAGATCGCTGCTCAGGTCAGGCTGAGTTGGTGGGTGGTGAGCAACGGTATTGTGCATCACTTATGCTTATTGTTTTAATTTCCTTTTCCACTTTAAGTTTTATATCCCTTCCCTTTGTTGTTTCCCTTATCATTATTATTATTAGTGGTAGCAGTAGTGGTTTTGTGTTATACCTTAGTTACTGGACTGTTCTTATCTCAACCCGTGAGGTTTGCATTCTTCTGATTCTCCTTCCCATCCCTCCAGGAGCAGGAGGAGAAGAAGCAGGGGAGTGAGTGAGCAGCTGTGTGGTTTTGAGTTACCGGCTGGGCTTAAACCATGACACAAGCGCAAGTGCAAGACCCTGCATCTGGGTCAGGGCAACTCCAGGTATCAGCATAGACTGCAGTATCAAAGGACTGAGAGCAGCCCTTCCAAGAAGGGCTTGTGGGCACTGCTGGATGAAAAGCGCAACATGAGTCAGGAATGTGTGCTCACAGCCCAGAAAGTCATCTGTATCCTGGGCTGCATAAAAAAGTCATGGCCAACAGGTTGAGAGACATGATTCTGCTTTTCTACTCTGCTCTCAGGAAACTCCCTCTGGAGTGCTGCATTCATCTCTGGAGTCCTCAGTACAGGAAAGGTATGGACCTGTTAGAGTGGGTCCAGAGGAGGGCCACAAAAATGATCAGAGGAATGGAGCGCCTCCCTTATGAAGAAAGGCTGAAAGTGTTGGGGTTGTTCAGCGTGGAGAAAAGAAGGCTCCAGGGGGACGTTATTACGGCCTTTCAGTATTTAAAAGCGGCTTATGAGAAAGGTGGAGACAAAGTTTTTAGCAGGGCCTGTTGTGATAGGACAAAGGGTGATGATTTTAAACTGTAAGACCATAGGTTTAGACATAAGGAAGAAATCTTTTACAATGAGAGTGGTGAAACACTGGGAAAGGTTGCCCAGAGAAGTGGTAGGTATCAGTAGAATGAAAATGCTACACAAAGCATACATTATTGCAAGGTCTGATCCTTATGTTTTCCATAATTTTTTCACTTGAGTCATGTTATTGCTTGCAACAACAATACAGCACAACCTTTTTTTTTAAAAAAAAAAAACAAACTCCATATTACGATAACAGAAAGTGGCTTTGCGGTAACGCAGAGTAAACATTCCCAATTTGCAGAAGGAAAACTTTTCAAAAACCTCCAACACCCAGTTTCCATTTCATAGTGTAGAAATAATCTGTGTGTGTGTGTGTTCCTAAGTATATATATCTTTATAGTAGCTGGATTTCTAAGCTCCACTAAGATATAGCACATATCAAAATCATCTCAGTTGAAGCTGAACAGATATAGTCCAGAACTTACTATATCTGAGCAGGTAAGTTTCACCTTGTGATAATATTATTTAGCAGAAGGCAACAGATTCCTATATTTGAAAGATTATAGTGTAGTTATCAAATCTGTGTATATACACAGTATATACAATATACTGCTGTATATACAAATACTTCTGTATATACAAATAAATTGATATACTATATGCATGGAGATTTATAAGCACATATATATAGATAGCTATAGACATACATAACTTCTCTCCCTCTTTTTTCTTTCTCATGTTTCTACCTACATATATAAATGTACATAGATATATATGCAAACGCCCACATATTGAAACACCCATAATATTAAAAGATATTATTTTGTACCTAGAAAGAAATGCATCCCTATGACATTATTACTGTGTCAGAAATCATGCTGCATTGACAGCTTAATTACAAAGTGTGGGTACTAGAATATAAGTCACTTGGTCTGCCTGGTGCCCTTATGCTACTGATAAAAGCAAACCAGATGCTTAAAGCATAATACAGCAACTAATGGGAGAAAAATAAACAAACAAAAAAATCCCAAACCATACCACTGCAAAACATGGAAAAAAAGCTGAAGAACAGAATAAGCTCCAAAAAAAGTCGTTGCATTTTCAGCATGTCTGAGAGTCAGGTGACATTTGGGTTCTTCAGTATGGATGCAAACTATTGATCTTAAATTCCTAGCTAGTCCTGCTAGCCCTGACAAGAGGAGAAGCTTGTCCTCATTAGAGCTAAGCTGAAAGCTGTGGCAGCTTGGTGTAGGTATGCTTATTTCAATTTAAAGTATGAAATTGAGTGTTGTCAGTGAAAGCAACAGCCAAATTCAGACCAGTGGAAAAAAAGTCCAATTCTCTGATTCCTGTGCTAAAGAAGAAACGTGTCCAGTTATACAGTGTTAGAAGAAAAGTGTTTCTTTCCTGCACATTCCATATTTTATTCCCTCTAAATTTATACTTAGAATTTAATTTTTTAGCAATAAGAAAATAACTGAAAACTAGTGTAATAATAAACAAAGTGTTTTGGCCTAATCCACATTTCCCTTCTCTTTCCTCTTTTTGTGAAAGATAAATACATGCATAATTCCTGGAACGAGAATAGAAGACATCTGTCACCTGTAAGCATGCCAAAGAACATTAATAGCTATCTTACTCAAATTATTCATTTCCACTCTGACAGGAAAAATCTTGTTATAAACTGCATGTAGAGCACTGCGTTTTTGTCATGCCATGTATACCTGACATACACACTGTTGCCACCACTCGTGATAATATAGCAGTGTTGAAGCACTGCCTGAAATCTCTTTGATCGCATGGCTGTTGCAGGGTATTTTCACTTGTTACACTATGCTCATGTCTCGATACAGGAAAAAACCCCTCAGTTCCATATAACTTTAGCCATCTGCTGTTTTAGACTATTTAAAATTAATTTTCCCTTCAAAAGGATATAAAATCCAGTCTTACTGGATTTACAGAGTCTTTAAAGTCTTACAGTCTTTAAAGTGATACTCAAGGTGTATTTCATGCATTTTGCAGTGTTAATCTATTTATAACCGTATTTGTTTTCCTGGTTTATGTTACAGTGGATGTAGGAATTTTAGGAAGGCTATTTCCACATAAAACACACCAAGAGGCAGGCAAAGAAAGGTATCAGACAATGTAACATCTGCATATTTTTAAGAAATATCATCATTTCTAAGAGAAATAAGTATACCTTTGTGCCTTTTGAGCACTTTGTGAAGAAATATTAAAAAGTAAAGGTTCATGCCCATACTTTTTGAGAGGAATAAATGCATCGCTTTTTGAGATTAATAGCTATTTAACCATAATTGCAGCTGTAACAGAATCTAAAGATACTGTACTAAATAGTAAAATACTGTAAAGGTGTTGTAACATACATGCTCCTTCTGGAATGTAAATCTGTAACAATAATGCATCACCTATACATTCCTACATGGGAATAGAATATTAGGGTTTTTTGGCCCCCCGTGTATACCCCTATGCTCATTGGAAAATATCACTGCACACTCCAGACTACGTGACTGCTAATAGATTCCCTTTGCCCAAGAACTTGATTTTACATGGGGAAAAAGAATGAAAAAAAGAGGTTGACACATTTCAATATGGCTTCAGTACAGAGTTAAATTGAGGATCTTTCAGTCTGAGAAATACAGAATGATTTCATAGCTCATAGTTACAAGTCAATAAGAAAATCAAGGTGTTAAACTGCATTGAGATTAAGGGGAGAAGAAAAGCTGTCGTTAGTTTCTGGCTTTGTACTAGGCAGGCAATATGAATCAAACATTCAGAAAAGCTAGTGTACATCAATCCTTTCATTTATGACTTGCTTTAAAAGTAAGTTTGTTAATTTCAGCAGCAGTAGTTGTGTAGTACATGGCAGCTAGCTACAAAATGGCTGAATCATTGCCAAAGATGACATGCAAACTGCTCAGCAGTAACAAAAAAAACCTCTGTGCTATCAGGAACCCTAGAGCCCCATGCTAGCTACTATGAAGAAAGTTAGGTCTACTCCAGCATAGTGTATATGTTAGAACTAGAGGCAGAAGTTACTCCTTTTAATTTGTGTAAGTTGTTCACTCAGGTTTCCTAGTAAGATTTAGTGAAAATATTCTAGTGATTTATTTCATGTTTACCCAGAGTAGGTGGAATAAATTCTGTGTCTAAGCAGAAGAGGTAATCTTGTCACACGGGGGCTATGTATGTACAGTTTTAGCTGCAGGGAAATGCTTTCTAGCTGTGCAAGAGGGGAGGGGGAAACTTTGAACCACAAGCTGAATATAGTAGTAGTTTGCTTCCAGAATGAATGGTATCAGCAAAAGCATGCTGAGGAAAATGATTATACTTCCTGGGAGGTTCCAGTGCCCTGTATACTCAGATTTGGGACCCCGAGGCCAGACAGTGCCAACAAATTGGAAAAAGGCTGTAAGAGTTCTGCGTAGAGGGCCTGGAGAGCAAGACGCACAAGAAAAGATTGAGGGAGATGGCTTTGTGTAGCCTGGAGATAACACAGGGTGGGAATTCATTTATGCGTTCTAGAACATAAAGAGATGTTAAAATAAAGATGGAGTCAGACTTTTCTCACAGGTATGCATAAAAGAGTAAGAAACGATAGACACAAATGAAATGCAGAAAACATTAAGATTAAAAGCATCCCACAGGATTTTTTTCCTAATGCCTAATATAAATCTACCCTCTTTCAGCTTTTCTATAAATCTACCCTCTTTCATTTACCCAGTCCCTCTTGTCCTGTCACTACATACCCTAGTAAAAAGTCTCTCTCCAGCTTTCTTGGAGGCCTCCTTTAGGTACTGGAAGTATGCTAGAAGGTCTTACTGAAGTCTTCTCTTCTCTAGGCTGAACAAGCCCTAGTCCCTCAGCCTGTCTTCATAGGAGGGATGCTCCATCCCTCTGGTCATATTTGCGGCCCTTCTCTAAACTGACTCAAGCCAATTCTTTCTCCTTTGCAGCATGGGGACAAATAAACAATGTAAATTTATTCTAACTATAAAAACTGTAAAAACGTATCACTGAAACAGCCACTACAGACTTCAACATAAGTTAATAACATGAATACAAATCCAAGACTCTCAGCAAACACATACAGCCTGAAATGAAGCTTCTTCCACTATACTTTTTGAAATATCGTAATTCATGTTGTTTAATGTAAAACAACAGAAAGCATATGTTTGACCATCTTTTGACTAAAATTTAAGTCTCAAGTTCTGTTTGGAACTTCAACTAAAAAGGAATAAAAAAATCTGCCTATAATTTTCTCCAGTAGGAAAATTTGTAAGTCTGTCTTGCTCCTTTTCTTACTTTTTAAATTAGAATACATATGCTCCTCTGCTTTTGCAAACCACAGTCTGTTCCACAGTTCCTCATAGCTCAAAGATATGTAACAGTAATACAGGCTAATTTTATGACACTTACTTTATGAATAAATGGCTTATCAACAAAATATGGTTCCCTCACACAAAGTCAGATTTTTAATTTACATCAGTCCATTTTTTCAGCTATGAAATTGTTTATCCTATGCAATAACATATCTCACCATGGTAAATATTTACAATATTTGAGTAAATGTTTAAAGTGAGTTTGCCAAATCACATAGCTCTATAAATTCAGAAATCATTCAAACACTTTTAGCTTAGAAAACACATTTTAAAATATATATATATATGCATTTATGTGTATATGTGCGTTTCACCTTGCTTTTTCCACAACTTGGATGTCAACTTCATCTGTCAAGCTATGCTGCAAAAAACATAAAAAAATCCCAAAAAGCCAAAAAAGGGAGTAACCTCAGCAAAAACCCAAACAAAAAGCCAGAATCAGTAAGAGACCATGATTTCTTTTAATTGATTCAAATTCATGGTTTCTAGATTATTGAAACCACATTATAAAGAAACAAAAAAAAAAAAAAAAAAACAAAAAAAAAAAAAAAAGAAGAAAAAAAAGAGGAAGAAACCCCTCCAAGTTACTACTATTTTCAAAAAATTTCAGCAATCAAATTACAAACTAGATGAGAAAGTATAAGGGACTTAATTATGGTTACACAAGAAATATTTCCTTGGTTATTTTTGAACTACAGATTCTTGAATTTACAATAGTATTAAGGTTTTGCTCATGTATGTGAGTGAATATAAATTGCCTAAGACTGAAAAAAAAGTACAAATTCTTTCCCCCTCTTCTGCTCAGTTCTCCTGTGTGCTTTACTGATAACCCTAAAGCACGAACTCAGCGAAGCCATGGGGTGACTGAGATTTTTTACTGGTGAGAGATGCAAACCAGCACACACAAAAAAAGAGTACTTTTCTTTTCCACAAGAAAAAGATTTCAGAGACTGTTAGTTGAGAACTAGTACTTTGAACCCTATGTTTCCTGCTCCAATTTAATAGGAAGTGGTTTTCCTTGACATAGGTTTTTTCTATTTAACAGAAATCCTTTCTGTTAACTTCAGGATTTCTTTTTTTTTTTTGGTTAGTTGGTTTTAGTTGTTTATTTTTTTTCCTATCCTGACTCCTTCAGCTGATACTTTTTTTCAGTCTTGTCTGTAATAGCAGCCCAGTTCCAATGCAGGCATATAGAATCTCTTAGATGAAAGAAGGATTCTTTTATCTTTGTCTGTAAGGGAAATGTAGTGCATTCAGCTCAAGTGTTGATGTCTTCATTACAGACAGCTGAAATTACATTAGATTAACAGAATTTCTGTCTTAGATTCAGTCCTGACTATTCAGCTTTCCTAGTTTCCCAAGTATTCTTGCAAATCCATCTCCAATCTGCCCTTCTGTTGACTCCTACTTTTTTATCTCTTTCTCATTCCCATTTGCACAATCTTCTTCCAAACCAAAATTAATATCTTCTTGTACTAATCAGTTCTCTAATTCTCCTTCCTCATCCTGCCAATACCAGTTATTTCTCCACCAGTACAAATTTTCATGCAAGCTTTCTTTTCGGTGTGTGAACTGTAGCAACTCCTCGTTTCTCGTCTCTATACATGAGTGATGCTTTCTCACTCCCAGTGTTCCGTATGTCTTTTGTCACAGATTTTTTCCAAACTAGCCTCTTAAGCTAAACTTTTATTTGTTATCACAACTTTCTGCTCATGACTTTTTCCTTTCAACTGTTCTATTTTACAGGCTCCTTGGATGCCTGGAAAATCAGCTGACAATTTCATTAAGTGAATTTGACAGTATAATTATTGACGGCAGTTCTACTTGTCAAGTTTCAGCTTTGCTTCCCATTAACTGTTCCTTTCCTTGTAAGTTATGAATCAGTGGTACAAAAAAGACATTTTAAAAATTCTTCACAGGAATTTTCAACTTCTATAGCTAGTTTTCCCTCTTCTAGTCTTCTGTTGTTTCTGCTGATGTTCTAGCTTTTACACCATTATGTGGTGTAAAAGCAAAGAACAATAATTTTAGTATTTCTGAATTAGTTCATGCTGCTAATTAGTCTGCTTTAACTGTTTAATTCTAATATACACCACAAAAGTCAAGTTTAAACTCAAAGCACTACAGAAGAAGCTGTATTTTCCCCGCTATAATGCTAAATTTTAATGCCAGTTGCAATTGTTAAAAAATTAATTGCATTTTTCATGAACAATATATATTTTTTTTACATAAAAATAAATTATCCACATGTGGTCAGAGGAACTGTCTGCAGTTCTGGTTTTTTGTCTAATAAAATATGTTTAAATTATGATCTTGAAGGAAAAAGTCAGTATTCACAAATCTCAATGTGTTCTTTATCTACTGTATCAACTTAGGAAAGAGATGCTGCAGATAACTCATTGAAGACTGCATTCATATGATGACAAAAAAATGAGGAAGTGCCTAAGGTTGAGATGGAAAAAGAGAAAAGGAAAACTCTTATGCCAAAATAGTGTTCAGACCTTGAAAGCTATGTCAAGCAACCTACTGAGTGGTTAAAAAAAAAAAAAGATGACTAAGAACAAATGAAGGGATTCACTAATAGGAATAAAGAAGATTTTCATGTACAAAAGGCTAGAAAGAATGTAATAGCTTTCTTTTGATAAAAAGGAAGACAGGTGGTAAAGGCATAGTATGAAAAATACATAATATTCAATGGGATAGAGAAAATAAATAGGGATTACTCTTCCCTTCTTCAATACCACTTTTGAAATATTTGAAAGCTCATGATGGTCAAAAAATGGATTTACTGTCAGTAAACTGCAAAAAGTTTAGAGTTTGCTGCTGGAAATGTAACTTTATTAGGAAAAAGGAATTCTATAGATAAATATCTATTTTAGTTTAATATGAATAGAATTATAGGTAGAATTTCAGTTCAGATGTATACATTTAAACTTAAGTATCTGCATGAAAGTGTCTATATGTGAGGCATGAGTCTAAGCTTCCATGGTAGGAAATAGAGATACAGAAAACAAAACCACTGCCTAAACATGAACACTTTCTGTCTTTGAGATATTAGATCTTCTTTTGACCTCTGCCCAAGACTGGCAAAGGTCTCTCATAGGATCTGCGTAATTTCTGCTAAGTTCATTTCCTTTTTCATGCTACTAGATACCAATGGTTAGAGAGTTGATCAATTTTAAGTTTTCACCCTCAGGCAAACTGAGCAACTCTAGGTTACATGTAACTATTTTGACTTAATCGTCAGTTCCACAGAAGCTTTATCAGTAGCTTACATTGCAGATGTCTAAATAGAGGTGTATAAATCAAGAGCTGATTCCCACTCTATTGTCTTTGATCTACCTTTGCCACTCAACTACAGAACAATTCACTTGGAAAGTAGGTAGGAGTCTTTGGCTAGTGGATCCTGAGAAACATCTTAGACAAGTTATTGGGAAGTCAGTTTACAAGAAACCAGATCTCTCAGTTCCTAGGAATGTCAGGTGTCAGGCGTCAGGTTCTCTAGCTCCTTAATAGTAGCTTATAGTTCTGGATCAGGGCAGTTTTGATACTCCCAGAGGAAGGATTTTCAGGATTTCTCAACTGACACTGAAGATTCCCAAATCCTAATTGTTATAGAAGCTTTCAGAATACAAGCTTCTTAACACTAAGCTTGTAAATATTTCAGACAATGTAATAAAACAGTTTTCCATTTGCCATGTTTAAGGATTTATTTTTTTGTTTTGGCTTTATTTCTGTTTGTGCAAGTGAAGATAAATTCTCCACCATTTGAAAACTTACTTCTCAATAGCTTAATTGTTCAGAGGATTCAATACCATGCGCTTTTAGGATGCTTACATTTAAATAACAATATGAATGTAGCAATATGCTCCTACTTTTCACACAGTGAATTCTGCGCAGTATGCTATGATCTGATTTTAGGTATGAGCTTCTAAAACTATGCTTGATCAATTGTTTCTAATTTTCTTAGTTTTCTTTGACTATAAATGAAATTCAAAATCAATAACTCCATTTTTCCAATTTGATGCTTATTGCATAATTGAGATACAGTATATTTAAATTGTCTGCTATAGATTTATTTCCTCACAGACCAATGCATTGAACCTGCAACGATAAAAATAAAGAAGTATTTGGATCCTTTATTTAGACAAAAAATCTTTTCATGTATTAAAAATTGAAACAAGAAAAAAAGTAGTATCAAACTTGGTTGTTAACAAATATTAAAAATTATTAATTTGGTCCAGAATGTCCAAAAAAACCTGTGGATTTGCCATTCATGTTAAACACTTGGGGGAAAATCCTAAATCTAATAAAAAAACCTTGACAAATACCAATTGTGGTAACAAACAAGATGCCCATAAACTGGATATCTCATATTAGTGTTTTGTAGAAACTCCTTTGTTGAATTTATTAACATCACAATGAAGAATTACATCAGTGTCAGCATATTTCACCACATTCTGTCATAGTGCATTGAGTTCATTCACTCATCATTGTTTGCTGATAATATAGAGAAACAATCTTACTCAGTGGAGAATTTCAACCAATTCAATAGCATTCAGCTATATAACAATACTGATGACAGAAGAAAAAAAAGCTATAGTTCTCTTTATTATAACTCTGTAATAAAGGGAATATACTTTCATCACAAAATCCTTGAAGCTGATCCAAGATATAATTTAGCCCTACTATAATTAGATGGATTAAAGCTCTCAGTGTATAAATACATATGCGGCGCTGCCATAATATATTTTCTCCTCATTCAAATTTCCAGGCAGAGGCAAAGGTATTTTTACATCTTTGCAAAATGTTTTTTTCCCCAATTAGACAGGGTACTAAGAGAAAAAAGAGAAGAAATACATATCGCTGCAAAGAATATTCTTCAAATGTAACAGCCTCATGGTGTACAAAGCACAGCTAGATATAAACAAAAAGATACAATTTAAATCCCTGCAAAGTTATTGATTATTAAACACTTGGACAATGTTTGAAATTTAACTTTATTTCCTTATTCTAAATGTACGTTTTGTCACTTTTTCAATATCACTGCACTGAACTGAATAAACAAGTGAATTAAACATCACGAAATTAATCCACTTTTCCTCCCTCTGG
This sequence comes from Psittacus erithacus, assembly GCA_009867235.2. Classification (NCBI taxonomy): domain Eukaryota; kingdom Metazoa; phylum Chordata; class Aves; order Psittaciformes; family Psittacidae; genus Psittacus; species Psittacus erithacus. Next base: position 10,788 of record WYDI02017987.1, on the reverse strand, counting down.
GGTGTTTTATAGGTTAAAACTTTCCATTTGCACAGGCTTTGAAATGTGTTAAACAGCATTACCGACATTTAATAATATCATTTCCATATTAGACTAGAGCTGAGAGATGGAAAAGCTGCATATATTGTGAATTTTTGAGTTGTCCGGAGCAAGGCTTTTCTGAAGTATCAAAAATTTAAGAGACAACTGCTACAGACCAGAAATCTAGCATCATTCTTTGACAGAAATTAGTGTTTCTTGCAGTCTTTACCAAACTAGCACACATGTATGTTAGACAGCAATATACCCTCCAGTTTTACAAGAACCTGTCAGAAGAAATTTTCCTTAGAATATAATTTAATAAAAAAAAAATTCTCTGATAATTCACTTCAAAAAGTGCTTTTTGGTTTTTTTTTTGTTTGTTTTTTAATTGTGTTTTGGTTTTGTTTTGTTTTATTTCTGAAGATAGTTAAACCTAGCTTTTATAGTTCAATGTATATCTTTAGTCCTTTCAATGTGTTTGTAAGCAGATTTCCTCCTGTGTTTCAAAGAAAGTGCTAGCACTGACCATGCTGAGTTCTGAGAGTGCCTCAGAAACTTTTAAAAGTCCTCAATGAAGAGACAAATGAACAAATTTTTTGCAGGAAAAAGAATAAAAACCAGCAAAAAACACCCAATAAGTGACTGATGTTATTGAAGCTGGCATAGTAGTTGACTAATCTGTAGACATCTGCTTCTTTATTGGTTTTCCCCATAGACTACAAGTAAATTAAAGCCCAGTGAAATAAAATTGCACTATGGATTCACAGCATTATACTGCCACTTTTGTAAGGATGGATTGACTACAAGCAAAAATTAGTACAATTTACCTTTTAAAAAGGATTCATTTACCTGGGTCTTTACATGGATGCTTATTTAGCATCAAAATAATATTGAAGCCATTCATTTTCATTCACTTTGAAATGAGTGTACCCATTTACGTATTCAATTTTGCTTCAATACTTCTAATTGCACCTTCAATACCATGAGCTAAGCTCCTTATACATCCCCAGGTAGACGAGTTCATTCAGAGTAATATATTATCTGAAAAAACTCATGCAGCATATGCCCAAAAAGCCTAGGCTACTGGCCAAGCAATTTATTTGGCTTGCTAATAACTGAGAAGCAGAAGCACTTTTGTCTGCCCAAGGTTTTTGTAGTGTATGTGTGTCTCACACACAGACAGTTAAATGATCACAACATCCTCAAGCGGCTGGATAAGGGAAGATTCTAGCAGGGAAGAGAGAGTAGGGAGAAAGAATTTGTCAAGAAGATATGATTAATAGGGAAAGAGCATGGTAACTGGTTTGAGCCTTTACTACACCATCACTTGATTTGGGTGCTGCCAGCTAATCATGACATAAGGTTATTATCTTCTAATTTACAAAGAAATGAAAGGAAAAACAAAGAGAGATGTGTATTTAATGTGAAATTGAGCAATTGGCAAGATATTTCAGTAAAGAAGGAAGCAGCTGTTGAAAACACAGTAATGTACATGTGAAAAAGAGAAAAAAAACCCAAACCAAGCCAAATCCAACCCTAAAAAAAAAAAAAACAAAAACAAAAAAAAAACCAAAAACAAAAAACTTCGAACAAAGAAGAAAACCTGCAGAGAGTTAAAAAAAAGCTTGAAGAAAACTACACCGTAGGAATACTGGTTAGGAGCAACTGCTTTGGTAATTCTGAATAAAGGAGATGTAATTTTGACAGAAGTCCATAAAGGAGAACTGTAAGGGTGATAATACGTTATTTTCTTCTGTTAGTAAGAACAAAAGAAATAAAATATTCAGAGGAAGCAGTAGGAAATGTTTATTTGATATTAAATGAAAAGCTAACCTGGAATTAGGTTTTTAATGAACTATGCTGAAGAAGAATGTAGGCTTGATAAGGTCAAAGAGAATATTCAAGGTTAACATGTCTTGGAAGTACAATTCAGACATAATTTAAAAAAATCTTACCATAGTGAACAGTATTCCTGAAGTCATAATACCATTTTTGTTCAGTGGTTACTGCCCCTATAGCTTCTGCCTTCAAAGGCATAAGCATTGTTTAATCTAAATGGTTCTGTAATATGCTTACTTAAACTGATGTTACCTTTTCTTTATTAGGTATGCACTATATATAGTTTGTGTTGTAGATACCATTTCAGTAACAAAATTAAGAATTTAATTCCAGTCTGTGTTTATGTACCACTGAAGTCAGTAGTTTTATCAAAGGCTTCACTGAATCAGAATCTGTTCACTCTCTCTCTAACAAGCTCTTCTAAAAATGTGGTACTATTTCTTTGTCTTTTTTATACCAACATTATTAGACTGACATGCCTGAAATACTTTGAAATAAAGAAGCTTAAATCATTATTGATAGTAAATATGGCAAATATACACAACCTTTTCAGCACAATCAGTGCTATGCTGCCATACCACAGGGGGATTAAGAATTAACCAGCCTTAATCCTACAGTATCTAAATATTATCATCCACTTAACACTACAATTTAATGTATTTAGTAAGAATATATTCAGAATTTTTAGCAAAAGCTTTGTATTTTATTTGTACTTAATCCATTAAAATTGATACAGAAATCTTTTCAAGTATCTCTGAGGAAAATGAGGAACTAGATCTATTTGGTCATAACAGTTTACCCCATCAGCTTTCTGTCTCTTTCCGCTCAGCACAAGACCTATGGGAGCACTTAATTCCCATTAATATCAAGCTTTCATGGTGGATAGGAGTGGTACTCTATTTTGCCCAGAGGATTTTGTTCTATTGCAGATTACATCAGTTACTTTCAGAATTAAGAAACTTTCAGTTATATTAACACATATAAGTTAATATCAAGAAATAAGTATGATTAATTAATGGCATATTTGTTCTCTCAGGTAACTTACTTTGACCTAAATTTCTTAAATACAAATAAATGTGGAAATTTACTTCCCAGGTAATGTTTAAATCCTCTCTTTTTTTGAAAGAAAATCTCTTTAATAAATCCTGTATATATGTGTATAAAGTAAAATAGATTTAACATAAACAAAGGCATTTTATTTCACCATTCTGGGTTGTGAGAGAAAGTGCGCTGATGATTAAGATGCGCATAAAACTAGGAGCTCTTAGTGGTATACTCCATTGAAATTGATGTAAAGGTTTCAGCTGCCGAAACAAACATCAGTCCGATAAACAGAAGTAAACCAGAGACAAACCAAAAGTCCTTTAAACTTTAATTTACAGATTATTTTTGCCTTCAAATGTCATACCTTATAATTCAGTCATTTGGATTATAAATATCAAGTAAAAGAAAGGAGATGTGAGTTTGAGTTTAAGAATTTTGAAGGATTCCAATTACTTGATAAATACAGTAGGTTAATAATGTGAATCTCCACATTACTGGAAAGTTTGGCATGTTTATATGGAATGGAGCAATAAATGCTAAATACACTAAAATGATTAATAAATAAATTGAAAATATAATAAAATGAGTAATAAATGCATAATAATTGATTGTTCAGTCCTATATTTTTAAGCTCCTCAAAATTTTACATTCCTTGCATTTTAAATTCTTAACGCCCTAGGTTCATTGCATTTTTGTAGTCTTAAAATTCTGCAGGCTGATCTTAGTACAAAAAATGGATGTTGAACACAATATTAAATTTCACTGTTCACTGATTCTGAAATTAATAAATAAATAATTCTCAAAGTTAAATCCATTTACCAGAATTTCATATGCATCTCTTGTTGCATTGCTTCCTGGCACAGAAACATGCCAGAAATTGATCCCTTGGAAAAATTCAAGGCTCCTTCTCTTTCCGTCCACTTTCCAAAACCAGTAAGTTGCTGTATGTTTTATAGGTGACCATTATAAAATTGAAGTTTCAGATAGCAATTATATTTTCTCTTGTTTCTAAGGGTTATTTCTCCTTTTGAGATATGCATTGTGATGTTGTACAAAGGTTATTACCAACAGTCTAAGAATGGAAAAGCTCCTTTCATATCTGGGCTTCTTAAAGAGCTGGTTTAGCATCCCTGCATCTGAATATAAAAGATACAGTAGAATCTGTGTAACATCCAGTTCCCCAAAGGCTGATTATTATTCATTTCATAAGGCACTTAAAAACAATCTGTAAAATCTCTCAACATAGCAGTGTTTACGAATGATGCACCATTAAATTTAAACAACTTGAGAGCTGGCGCCATGCTTCACTGAAATACTAGAGGTTTTTGTTGTTCTGTTTTCAAGTAATAAATATAGTTCACATATAGTTTAACAAATTCAGAGACATCCTCTACTCCTACCAGCAAAATGTTATTTGACTCCATTAGCTGGAGCCAGGACCATAATAATTCTTTCTTTATTCCTTCAACTCAGTATTTTTTGTAAATTCAGATTTAGTAGCAGAGATTTAAAGTGCCATGTGTTTGTGTGAAGTGAAACTGAAAGCTGGTACATTGAATTTGCTAATGTCTTCTGTGGTCTACTCAGAGATGGCTTAGAAAAATTACTCTCCCCATGGAGCAGAGCAACATTTTGCATGTGGTATTCTGGAGCAATTCTTGGAAATAAGGCTTTGTTTGTGAAATTTAGTAATTCCTGCAGAACAGAAAGAGCTATGCCAAAATAGACACCTAAAGGCCTGTGTCAAAAGGACAGATCTGTGAACTGTAAACCACTGGATTCTTTCTAGAGACTCACTATAAGCAGATGGTCAATTTACCCTCTTTGGAAGCTGAGAAACAGGGAAAGCACAGATTGGGTAGTAAATCCTATTGGTCAGTACACTCATTCAATAGTCTTGGGGAACCTAGAAAGCCACCAAGTACAAAGTAAATCTCTTTAGTTGGAGTTCTGCATCAGACACAGTTTGTAGGAAAGAATATGAGGTCCTGCACTCCCCAGCTACAAGAGGAGTGTTCCCGGCATATTCTGGAGGACCTTGAACATCACATTAATGACTCAAGATGATGCCTTAGTAATGACAAAAAAAAAAAATTGAGGAGAGGTGTAACTAATATACCAATAGAACATCATAGTTCTGAATCCTTGGAACACGAGAAAAGACAAAAAGTACTCTTCTGGTTCCTAGTTAAAGGATGTTTAAAGCTGCAGATGTATGAACCAGAGTCAGTAACAACAGTAGTGTTTTCAGTAGCGACTTATGGGAAATAAAAATGGGTATTCTGGATGATAGTGGTAGGTTTTCACTCTCTTTTTTGGCAGGACACTTGTAATAACTGATTGTAAAACTTTGAGGAACGAAAGGAAAATAGACAGATATGAGCTAAAATGAAGTATAAAGAGATAGAGATAATTTTTTGTAAAAAGGAAATGAGGGTAGGTTCATACTTCTAGCTGAAAAGTGTTGGGGTTTTTTAGCTGTAGTTGCCTTTGTGTTATGCAATGTAGTTGAAAGGCCAATGGCTTTGGAAAAATGCCAAATTACTGTCTTCTCTCCCCTCTCTTTCTTTTGCCCCTTTACTGTGTTTGCAATTTTCCATGTTGTAAAGAGTACTTTTCCTGAATACTGGTCAGAAAGAGTTCTGCTATTTTATCGAGATTTTTTTTTAACATTAAAATTAAGGTCCTGTTTTGCAAGACAGGTTTTTCTTTCAAGTTTCATAATGACAAGAAAATTAGAAGAGAAATTTCCATATACCCCTTAAAAAGTAATTTTTTTTTCCTGTTGAAAAAAAAGCAAAAGTCTGTGCATCTCCTGCATGTTCCCTGCTTTTGAAAGTTACAGGTTTAAAGTAATTTAAAATGTTATAAAATAGCCTAATTTTCTAAGTTATTTTTACTTATGAGTGATTCCAAAATAAAAACATGAAGACATGAATTACAAATCTTTAACTCCTAAATCACAAACTACTGCAGTAGAGGGTAGCAATGGCAAGAGTCAGAAAGTAATAGAAGCAGAAGGTAATTTATGGGGTGGAGGTGGAGTGTCAGTTTGCAGAGCCCTTACAGAAGGACTTTCTACTTAGTCATCCACATTTTCTCCACTTTCTCTCAGTTAATGCAGTTTAATGAAAAAAAGAAAGTGTAGAAACAATAAGCTCATCTCTGATACCATTTTATCATTTGAAATTCCACTATATTTCATTTGAATGAAATGGGATTACTCATCAAGAAGAATATTCCTTAGCTTGAACAGTGACAACGTCCAACCATAATTGAAAGACTTTAAAAAGCCATGAATATAAAATATGAAATAAGGAGAGTAGACATTTCTATAAGACTGAACACAAACAGCATGTTTATTATCTAGGAGTAGTACAGAGCTTTTATCTTCACTATGTGAAGAGCTAATTACAGAACTGTTTCTTTTTTCTTTAAGAAATTCCCCGTCCCACACACAGCATCCCTCCTGTGGCTACAATTCTCAATAATTTTAAAGAACTAGAGTTGCTGTGGGTACTGATACTAACAGCCTATGCAAATGTTCTCTTCAAGATTGAATGAAAACAATATATGTTTGATGCCAATGTTTAGTCCAGGCAATATTTTTTAACCTTAGTATCTTATACCAAGATACACCCATTGAGTTTATGGAGTATATATCAACACCAGTGCTCTGGCATGCAGCAGTTCACAGTATTTATGCCTACAGAGTCCTATTTGCTTCCTTTGTGAAAAGAATCACAGTTTAATGTGTACCATGAGGAAAGCCTGTCCAATGCAGCAAAAAGTGAGCAAGCAGAACAGTACTTAAATAATAATACATTGCATAACACTACTGGAATAGCTGAGACATATTCTGACCTTTGAAAACAGAATGATAAGAGCTGGAAATTAACAGTGGCCTAGAAGACTGAAAGGATCTGAAAAGTCTCTCATTTTTAATAATAAATTTCTATTTTGAAGCTAAAAAATATTCAGTGTTAGAAATGACAAATGTTGTCACATTTTTCAGAGATAAGCAGTAGACTTTGACATCCGCATTTCAAAATTATATTATGCAATCATTTGCTACTTTGCCACTGGCAATCACTTGCCACTTGGAAAATGCACACTGTAGCATTAGTCTAGGTAGTTGCATTTAAAGTTGACATAAGTGAGAAGAGCAAGTTCTGTTCCTGAAAAATGCAGGAAATCTGACACCTACCAAATTGTACATTTGAGATTTATCTACATTACACACTCCATGCAATCACAGAATTTTTTTTACGGTTAATGTATACGCCATGTGTTAAAAAACTCAGTTCTCACTAGCAGCTCTTCCCCTTTCTCCCTTCTGCTCATGTAATACAGTTAGCCACGTAGAATCATAGAATACTTAGGGTTGGAAAAGACCTTCAAATCATCTAGTTCCAACCCCCCTGCCATGGGCGGGGACACCTCAGTAATCTGGCCCAAGAGGAGAATATTTGCACAATGAAAATTCGCACTGAAGATACAGAATCCACATTTTCCTAATTTTCCACATTTCAATAATATTTTAGACTACCTCTGATCTGGGATAGTGATCTGAATGCTTATGAGGACCTGGTGTGCATTAGGTACATTGATGGATATCATCTGCTTTAATTCCTTACTAAAAGAATTCATGAGACAACTCTGCATTAATCAGTAAAGAAGGTAGAAGGAAATATTATAAAAAGTTCTGTAAACACGAAAGTTTCTGATATGAAATTTTCCATGATTTACCAGCCAAACATGTAATAAGAAAAAATCAAACCCTCCTGACTTTACATCAATGTACTATGATTAATTTGTTCTATTTTCAGACTCATGGAAGAGGTGTCAGAAGAATGATACGACCTCCTTACATCATTACTATGCAATATTAATTCCTTATTCTAGTTTTGCTCAATGGCTTCAAAATCATAGTATACAACATCTGTAATCACCAGAATTAATTTAGAAGATATTTCCACTGAGTTCTGTGGAATTTCACAGTCTAATAATGTTTTTAAGGCTTTTTCCAATTTTAGTTTAAAAATCCTTTATATTTCACATTTTTTGCTAGCAAAGGAGTTTATAAGTAGCTAAGGGATGTGAACATTTAATTAAGGCCAATTATTAAAATTTCTCTTGTTCTCTGGAGGATTTATTTCACCTGTGGACTTAGGTGAAGTTAAATCCCTGTAATTAATCTAGAGAGACCCTGCACAGAAATTCAAAGTTACAAATCTACAAGAAATGAAAAATAGTTTTGTAGTAATTATGCTATGAATCAAGGAATGAAAATGGTTCTTTATATTTGTTTTTCACAAATCATGATTTGGCACATCTTCAATTTGAGGATGTACCAAGAGGAAGTATGAATCTATAAAACTCCAGTCAATCTAGACTATCATTATAGGAACAGAAACAAAAAAAATCAGCTAGTATGCCATTCTGTAAGATATTTTTCTCTTTGGAATTTAGGAAATATGACATACAGCAAGGAAGACAATATATTCAGAACATCAGTATGTGTCCCACTATTGCTAACTGAATCTTTGTCTAAGTGTCACATAAACATGTTAAAACTGCAGCTTGGGCAGAAGCACAAGAGCAGCATCCATATGATTTGTAACATCGATATGTGAGGAGATAAGGTATGAGATTTTTTTGTTGTTAATTGTGCTGCCTTTGTCTTCTGTGTGTTTTGCAGCCTGATCTCCCAGGCGAGATGACAGAGCTGAATTTAAGACGCATCTGATACATACTGATCAATACGGTTTCACCTATGACATGGGACATAATTTTACATTAAACACTGTCTGATGTTTCAAGTTCACATGAAAGTTATGCAGAATTTTTAAAGATCATTGCACAAGCCCCTAATTTAGTCACTACCTGAAACTGGTGGGATTTACAAAACCTTTTCAATAGGTGTCCACACTGTTTCTAAAAGCAATTCGATTCACCAGAACCTTAGCAGATAAAATACCAACATAGAAGGACAAGTCACATAATTTCAGTAGAGTCATAATAAAACATCTAGATAAATAGATTCCAACAAGTTTACAATGCATTATGCAGCTATAACCCAATTTAAGAAAACTCAGTCCACTGTAAGAAAAACAAGTGAGGGTATTTTAAGTGTGTGTAGCAAAAAAGGTTGGTTATGGAAGTAAGACTTTCCAATAGTGCTTTCCATATTGACAGAGTGACAATAGTAACAATTGTAATAGTGAAAATTCTGATTTTCTTACAGATTCCTCTGCTTTAACCGAAAATCAAGATCTTTCTTTCACTGGGAGAAAAGACCTCTGAACTTAGGTCTCAATGTTTTTATTCTTTTTTACCTTCAAAAAACACAATCTATCTGCACCCTGAATAAAAATAGAGAGGAATTACTAATCTGGGTGAAGATATTAAACATGCTAGCTTGGATACTAAAGAAGTTTTGAAGCCTTCATTTGAAAAAGAAAGGAAAAAGACTACAGGAAGAAATTACACAGGAAGCTGTTACTACTTTAAGTACTTGCTTGTGAAATTTTGCAAATACTGAAAATAGGAATTCTGTTCAGTCTGTGGGGTGCAGGGAAATTCTCAAGCCAAGCAGAAAGAACACAAAACCATAAACAATGACTAATTGCTTCGAATACTATGTTTTTTCTTTTGTCTCTACCTCCTTTCTTTCTCACTTTCTGAATGTTCTTGTGGCTCTATGCAGGTCCGTTACAGGATTACAGCTTTGACATACTGATTGTTCTCCTTTGAAAGGTTTTGTCAGTGTACAGATACCAGCTACATGTGCTTTTTTTTTCATGTCACAATGTGAAGAAACTTTCATCTAAAAAAAAATCCCATCAACTGGAGAACATGATGATGCCTAGAAAGATACAGATAATACAGATAATACAAACTCTGAACTGAATTATCTCACACAGTTTCTATCGTGGAAGACATTTATTTGGGAGAGGAGGGAATTGTTTGATTTGACTTGTTTTGTGGGGTTTTTCTTTCTTCTTCTAGTACAGCCATTTTCCTGCTTTAATCATGAACTTCTGCAATCAGAGAGGTATACATAAACCTAGTAAAATACAATCAGGAGACTTTTTAATGTATCAGGAGGCATGATACCACTTAATAAAAGACAAAGCCACTCCCAAGAGTGCTCAAATTTTTACAAAAGAAATATGATGTTTCTCCTGCAGTCAGTAACATTTTAGATTATATAGCTGAAGTTAATTAAATAATGCACACATGCACACATCTCACAAGAAACTAAGTCATGACAAATGTGCAACACGATTCTTGTATCTGTCTGAGATTTATACTTGCTAACAGAATCCAGGCATTGAGACAGTCTAATTCAGATGCAGGGTTTCCTCCATTCTTTCACTGGCATTGCCTGCTTTCAGTGGAATTGGATAAGCTGCCTGTGTTTTTTTGTTGCTACCTTTTAGTTCGTTGGTTTCATTCTTTATAGTCTGTATGTGTAGACTCCCTGTAACTGTATTTAATTTCATGCAACAACATTTAAAGAATTAACTACTTTCAACATTCTCAGTTGGCTGCAGTGGTCTGCAAGAAAGAATTAAATCATAATGAAAATGAATCTCAATTCCTCAGTCTGGAAAGGAAACAAGAAAGCTACTGAAGAAGGTAATAGCATTACCACCAAGTTTGTGGTGGTAATGTGGTGGTAAATGTGGTGGTAAAGTGGCCTTGTGTCGTGGTTTAAGCTTAGCCGTAAATTAGAAAAGCATGTAGCCTGCTTGCTCCCCCCTCACCCCCAAACTGTCCTTCCCCCACCCCCCCACTCCTGGAGGGATGGGGAGAAGAATCGAAAGAATGTAACTCCCATGGGTTGAGATAAGAACAGTCCAGTAACTAAGGTATAAC
>WYDI02017986.1:0-10605 GCA_009867235.2 Psittacus erithacus | reverse complement strand
TGAGACCACACCAGAACAATTCCACCCCCCGCCCACTTCCTTTTCTCTCCCCCCCCTCATGTCCCATTACACTATATGCCAGCCCACCCCCACCCCAAAAAGAGGGTGACATCAGCAGCAGCCAATGGGCGGCTCCTCACGCCCACCCCCACCCGCGGACGAGTGTTGCCATGGAAACAGATACAGGGGTTGAGGGGGGTGTGGTACCCAGATTGATACCATCACACACCCACCCCAATGCAGGACCATCCCTCCCCTCGAATTGGAGGTGGGGGGGATGTGGAACACGTTGCTGAGACCTGGACAACTCGTGACAGTGATAAAGGGGGGCCTGAGGCACTCCCACCACCCCCCCCCGGGAGTCACATGCCCCCACGACTGGTGATGGGAGAGGGGGAGACACATCCCAGTCCCTGCTCTTCATCCCCAGAGGCATGTAGCACCCCAACACCGCCCCATAGAGCACCCATAGGTGCAGGAGGCAAATGTGGTCCATGGGGGCAGGGGGGTGTTCCACTCCTGCACGCCCAAGCACCCTCCCACCCATGTAACCCCCCAAAATAGCTGAGCTCTGCACTCTCCAGAGCCACCTCTCTCACAGTACCCCATTGAGGATACCTCCTGGGGGAGAGGGGAGAGAGAAATAAAGACCCCAACAGAGTTCAAGAGGCTCCCCCCCCATGCCCCCACACTAAGCCAGGACCCTCCCCAAACACAACCATACACCCTCATAAATCACCAGACCCCCCCCTAAAATACACACACATAAACAGGGATACCCCTAAACACCAGGGAGGGGTCCCTGGGGTGCAGCTGCACAGGATGCTGGGCATGGGGAACCCCCCCCAATTCACCACTATGGGCATGGGCAGAAGACTGCCAGGGATGGGGCAGCCACAGCATCTCTGGGCACCCTGTGCCAGCGCCTCAACACCCTCACAGGGAAGAGCTTCACTCCTGGCTCTCTCCCATTGGTGCTCCCTGGAGCCGGGGTCAGGTCCTGCTCACTGCGGCCATCTCAGCCCCACACCTCTCTCTGCTCATGGGTTCTCAAACTGTTTCCTTCCTGGTAGCTGCACTGGGCCAAGCGTGGGTGACTCAAGCAGGGTCAGCATGAGGGCAGATAGGGCTTGGAGCAAGCTGCTCTAGTGGAAGGTGTCCCTGCCCGTGGCAGGGGCTTGGAACTGGAGGAGCTTTAAGGTCCCTTCCAACACAAACCAGTCAGGGATTCTATTAATTGATTCAGTATCTTAATGCCAGGTGACATGGAGTTTATCCTAGTTCCAAGGTCAAGTCCTGAAGGAAGAAGATGCACCCCTATTCTCTCCTCAAGATTGTGCAGTTCAGTTCTTCAGGGCCAAATGCTGCTTTTACAAACAGACTTGCACACATCTGGAGATACATCAACTTCATTCCCCCCTTGCCACTATCCCACTGCCACATGGTAAAGTTCATTCCCTGAGGAAACCCAGCATCAGCTCCTGGTATCCATGGGAATGGGCAGCATTTCCCACTGTACTTTGTCAGGGAGAGCTGCCTCCTGTGGGAATGTTCTCTCAGCAGAAAGTGCTTCAGTCTGTGCTGGAACCACAGCCATAAACCATCTTCTGCTGTCCCGAAACCACAGCAACTGCCCCTCTTCCTGCAGGAAGAGCCCTTCCCAGTAACACCCAGTGATAATCCCAAGGCTCCAAGAACATGGATCAGCAGCAATGCATCCTCTTGGTCCACTCAGCAATGCCAAGGGCAGGGGCTGGGGGGCAGAAAGAAATGAAGTTTCTCCATCAAGTCACTGACCTTGTCCAAGCACGAGGGCAGCATTCACAAGAGGAAACTGTAGTCGGCATTTGACTCGTTCCATCCCAACATCAGATAGAAGTGACTGTGGCCAAGATTTGCTGCTCCCACAACAGGACCAGCACTGTATTCCGTATCTGCAAATACTAAAGACAAAGGGAAACCCTCTGCTGCAGCTCCAGCCCGTTCACAAGCTCTCCAGAAGCTCAAACACCAGATCCATTGATAGGAATCTTGGCAAATCCTCTCTCGCAGGGACCCCCAGCCTGGTTTGTGTTGGAAGGGACCTTAAAGTTCACCCAGTTCCAGCCCCCTACCACAGGCAGGGACACCTTCCACCAGAGCAGGTTGCTCCAAGCCCCATCCAATCTAGCCTTGAACACTGCCAGGGATGGGGCATCACTTCCAAGGCGCAACAGAGCACCAGGAGATCTGCTGATCCCCAATCCCAGCATGTCTGTGTGCAAGGATCAAGGCGGGGAAGCACCATCTGGAGAACACAGAGGATCCAGGCTCAGCCACCACTGCCCTTTTTATATAGTAATTTGATGCAGCAGGAGAGAAAAAACAGGAAGAGAGATGCTGACAGCATCAGCTCCCACCCTGCAAGCCACAGGTTCCCCTAACTCACAGTGCCTGTTCCTGTGCTCAGGGGTAACGCACGCATAAAACATGAACAAAATAAGACAGGAATGTCAAGAATTGATGTGCCAAACACATTATCTTAAATGAAACTTTGGACTGGCCTCGAGTCTGACAGTGGGAAACGCAGCTACTGCACATCAGCCTGCCAGGGGTTCAGAAGGAAGAAATCCCACTTCCCAAAGCTCTCGGATCCGAAATCCCTGGTAGCAAAAATTTATTCTCATGACTTGAAGACAAGGAGAAATTTATAAACGTTTTCTAGACCCACCCCAATAGAACAGTGACTGTTCCATTCCTGCCACTTCTACCTGGGAGCCAAACAGCCGAACCAGCTCTGCCGTGTGCACGGTGCCAACCAGGAGCATGTCCCCTGTCCCTCCTGCTTCCCAACCCCACGCACGCCAGGGAAGTCTCTTTGGAAGGTCCGCAGTGTTTCCAGCCTAGTGTCCACTGTCAAAGGGAGCAAGAACAAAGCAGCACAACTCATCTCAAACCCGACACACACCCACATTGTTAGATTCTCCTAAAAAATAAGTAGTTCCAATTCATCTCTTCTGCCCCCGGGAGCCCATATGCCCGGACCCGGACTCAGCGCATGAGCAGGCTGTGCTTTGGTCCATCCACTCTCTCCAGCTTCTCAAAGTGTTTTCTAGCGTTGCGGATGTTGATCAGCGTGGCCGCAGAGGCTAGGGCAGAACAGGGACAGGGGAAATAGGAACAAGTTAGAAAGGATGCGAGTAACCAACATCCCCATCCCCAAACTCTCATCCCCGTCCCCACTCCTCAAAGCCTGCAGGGCTTGGAGCATCCTGGTCTAGTGGAAAGTGTCCCTGCTCATGACAGGGGGCTGGAGCACAGCGTCAGCCACACAGTGTCTGCCACAGAGTGTCTCTCAAGCACTTTAAACCCTCCCAAGAGCCGTTTCAGTTGGTGCTGTGTGAACAGTTAAACAGTCCCTCTGTGCCCCCATGGGCTGGTGCTGCTGCCTGCAGCTTCTTCCTTAAGCTAAATAGATGCTGCTATAATTAGAGGCATTGGCCCACCAAGACGGTCCAGGCAGTGAGAGCAAGAGCTCCAACACGATCCAGCTCTGCTTCCTCTCCAAACATCACTGGGGCTGCCAGAGGAGAACAGCCCAAAATAGGTTATTAGACATGAGCTACTAAATCAGGTCACATCTGTTAGAGCGGTTCCCTCCGCTCACAGGAGCGCACAGCTCAGCTCTCCAGGCATGTCTTCTTGCCTCCTGCAGTCACTTTTTAGCCACCCCCTGCTCAGATCCCTCCCTGTCTTTTCATTCCAGTCAGGTCCTCTGCTTTACCCTGTGTCTGTTGTTTCCCAAGGGAAACACAGTTTAAACCAGACTCATTCAGCTTTTAATCCCTGCAAACACACACAGGCCAAGGGCTTGATCTTTGCTTCAACTTACGTATGGAAGGATCTGACATAACCACCATCACGTATGTATTTGATGTAAAGATGTCAATGAAAGCAGCAAAGTTAGAGTTTCTGACCTCCATGCTCTGGAAAGAAGCTGCCAGCTTACTAAGAGGGGAGACAAAAGGGAAAGAAAGGGAAAACCAGAGTAAATGACTGATTGCTGTAGCGTTGCTCCATGAGCTTCGGTGCCCACAGAGCAAACATCCCTTTATATGAGCTGCTGGTAATAAAGAAGTGTTTGAGTCCCACTTGGCAGGAGACACCAGGTGTGACCACATGTTTGGTTGTTGGGTTTTATTCTCTTTTAACAAAAATACTCTCTACTTTAGGCTGAGAATAATCTGAAGTGATTTGCACATGGAATGCTGAAGGTAATTCAAGATACACAACCCCACAGAGGCTGCTGTGCCCATGCACTCAATGTCACTTGCCCCATGGATGTGACAGCTCAGCCATGCGCAAGGATAGTTGAACACTGAAGCACCTGCAGACAGCTGTGAGCCACAGGGGCCCTCCTCCGTCCTGCTCAGACTTCAAGCGCCGGCAGATACTACCAACAGCCTGTGGGACCTGGAGGAGGCTCAAAAGCCAAGGCACTTCCCACCCGTCCAGTCAAAACATCAATAAACAGCATTTGCAAACCTCCTTCCAAAGCAGCACCATGGTGTAGGGCCAAAAGCTCTCACGCTGACTGTCACCAGTTTATCATCACTTCAGTCCTGAAACCTCCCTGCCTTGCTCAGGAGGAGAACAAAACTGTTTCCAACCAAACCTCTTTCAACCAGCAGCAAAGGAGGAAGTCACAAAGGACAACAATTAACACGGTGTTGAAGCATGGTGCAATTTAACAGCAGCATCTCACAGAACTTGTATCAGTGTGGAGAGCCTCTGACTGGAGAACACTGCAGTATCTGCTGAGGCATCTTCCCCACCTGATGCTTCACCCAGCTCACCTGCAGCTTAGCTTGAATTGCTTTATTATGTTGCTGATCTTCTCAAACCTGTGGACATCCCGTTGTTCTTTGCACTGATAGTGAGAAATGACCTGGAAGAGAGAAGGAGAGAGGAGGGAGTTAGTGAGGGATTCCTTTCAGTGCAGGTTCCTCAGGCTTTTATGGGAAGCAGGTGGTGACCAGGACAGATTCCTTTTGCCTTTGGCTGATTGAATCTTGGAACCTGTTTGCAACAAGACTGGTGCTTTCCTGATGAAACAAGCTCAGTAACAGAATCACCAGGAAGCCCTTCACAGGCAGATACAAGTATTGTAAGATATGCAAGAGACAAAATTGCCCATTTGGGGTCCGAGTACCCCAACCCAGCAGCAGTTTAAATCTTGACTCAAAGAAAAGGTGCAAGGAGAGGAGGGGAAATGCCAGAGCACCACCTGAAGTAGGGGAATCGGGCACTTCACCAATGTTGAAATAGCTTTTCCTTCCCAAGGCTATTGTGCTGCAGATTCCCAAGGAGTGAACCTGAGGAATTCCCATTCTGAAACAGACAGGATGCTCACATGCTGCCCTCAAAGCCAAAGCCAGCTGCTCCTCCCCAAGAGAAGCAGAATGAAGGCAGCTGGTTTCCCCAGGAGTTCCCTCTCCATCAGTTCAGGGTCAGATCAACCCTGTGCTAAACTGCCTCCATCCCAATCAATTCCCTCCTCTTCCTCTCACAATCCAGCAGCAACACACAGACCTTGGGGCCTGGCTGCAGGGATCCAGAGGATCTCAAGTGCTTTGGAATCCTTGCAGATGACCTACAGCTGCATCTCCCCAGCCACTTTAACCAAGCTGGTACCCTACAGCCCGTCACCTCTCATCCTCATCAGCTAACAGGCTGAGTTCTGCATTACTGCATGAGGGAAATGGTACACAGTGCAAGTGCATCTTCATTCTCACAGCAAACCAAAAAGGAGTATTTTAAAGCCTTATGCTGTGTGCTTTAAGCTTTTAAGAATCATGAAACCAATCACTACTGGAAGTGCTGGATACCTCACACAAAGATGTCAAACTCTTACTCTTCTACCGATGGAGTCACATTTAACAGCCTTGTGAGAACCAAGTTCTGGGATTGTTATTTTCCCTTAGAACTCCTTTAAATGATGATGTACTTCCTACTGCTTTAAACCTGCCTGGTTATTCATACTGGTACAGGTTTAGCCAGGTTCAAGGGTTCCAAAGCCTTACATATATATATATATATACACACACCAAAAGTCTTCCCTGAATCCAGGTTTATTCCTTAACTCCCCAGACGGATTTTTCTGTTACTGTGATTTGAATACAGTTTCAGAGGAAGATTTCACTTCAGGAGAAAAGTGTCCTGAGGGAAGCTTAAATATATGAAAGAAACACTGAGAAGAAAAAGAGTCTTTTAAAGTCACCACGACACTGAAAGCAACACCAGGTTTTTGTAGCAAAGACTGTTCTTTTCCAGTAAAAAAGGTACTTCTAACCAAAGTACTGTTACATACACCAAGGTGGAACCACTTATTATCTGCAAAAGGTCAAAAGCAGAACTGGCCACAAACAGTGGGGGTTTACTTCTGGTAGTTTCAGAAGTGAGCAAAGCAACGGCTCCTTCTCCATGTTCCCTCCATCACTTCAAAATCAGACATTTGGCCAGCAAGGAAAACACCTGAAAATCAACACATCAAACCCATTCCTCAGGTCAGCGAGAGATGTGTGTGAGTCAGAAGAGACCCATCCAGAAACCAAGAGTATGGATGGACACGCAGCAATGGTGGGTTTAACCAACACATTTTCCTTTGCAGATACAACAGGTTGGAAGCACAGTTACCATGCACTGGTCACTCTGAAAGCTGTTGTAAACCCATCGCTTGTGATTCCCCATCCGTACTTGGGGTTTGTAGAGATCAGAAAAAGAAGAAGAAAGAAGCAATCAAGACCAGCTAAAAAAGCCTGAAAAGGCTTTTTTGAAGGTAAAGAAGGTTCCTGCCCTGTGCAGAAAGGAATTCTCAAGGAAGTTCCATGGCCAGCAATAGAATGGGGATATGAAACCCTCTCATAGCCTGAAAGAGGGAAATGCTGATCAAGCATTCAGCAAAACTGCCAGAAGTGGAAGTTTGGGAAGGTCCCTGAAGCCATGTCAGCCACTTTCAGTACCACAAAGTGTGGATCGAGGCCTCCTGCCATCTGGTGCTGGCTCCTCTCTGTGGGCTATTGCCACAGCACAGCACCTTCCAGGGGAAAACCCTGTCAGAGGCTGGGCAGAGGACCCAAGGGGCAGAGCTGTTGTATTCACCAGGAACGTGGCTCTCTCAAACAGAAGCACTTCGTCTGCCTCGATGATCTGAGCAAAGTTCCTCAGGTTCATTTCCAGCTGTTGGACATTGGGGATCAGCTGATAGACTATACTGGACCAAGCCTGTCAGGGAAGAAAGACACAACAAAAGGGCTGAGTTAGCACTTCTCTGCCCCCTCCTGTCCTAATGCAACATGCTCCAAACCAGTTCTGGGTGCTGATAGCCTAGGCAAGGCTGATAACCTTCTCCCATCTCCATATCCATGTATCTCTACTATAGTGGAAACCACCAGCGGTATCCCAGACCTGAGTAAACTCTTCTTTAGGTCAAGCTCTTCTCCACAACAGTCACAGAGAGAAACTAGAATACTACTAAACAGGCTTAAATCCTCCTCATTTGAAGCTGTCAATGCTTCTCTGCTCCCAGATAAACCTGCTCAGGTTTCCAGAGTCTCTACTAATTTTGAGTGAGGTCAGCATGAAGAGGGATACTTGGCAGCTCCAAACACAAAGCTCTCATCTAACCCAGTGAGTCAGTGACAAGTCCAGAAGGGCGAGAGGATGCTCTAACAGGCATCTGTCCTCATTCAGACTCAGATCCCCTAAGCTCAGCTCAGCTGACCTCACTGCCACCTCCTTACCCAGGTTTGTGTCAGTGCCTGGCCACACACTTCCCCCCAGTACTCAGGCTGGATAAACATGACTAAAAGATGTAGCAGTTGTTTCTGAAGTAGTCAGAAGTGTTTAAGCTGCATTAACACACTGCCACCATGACTCCCACATGTGGTGGGGTTTTACTTGGCCTAATTAAAGCCAGGATGCTCTGATGCCATTTACAACAGCTAATCCCCACCAGCAGTGGTGGCAGAACTAAAAGGGATGGCCATTAACAAACCAGCAGCAATTAATCACTCGCCTTCCTCATGCTCTTGCTTTCAAGTGGGAGAGGGAGCAGCCAGACGTGGGGATGAAGCTGTACAAACCTTGTAGAGTGTCTCATCCCAGATGGAAGTTCTAAAACAAACACATTCCAAGGGACGGGAAAGGCGCTTCAAGTCCTCCTCACGCTCTTTGAAAATCTGGGAATAGAAAAGAGATTGGCAGCTGAGTGTCAATATTCCTGCCTTTGGTGTGGTTGCTGTACTGCGTTTGCAGCATCCACTTCAAAACCATGTCAAGTACCTACAGCCCTGGAGAGAGGACAAGAGCAGAGCTGGCAGGGCCAGGCTGGAGAAACTCCTCCAGAGCACTGGGGACAGGCAGACTGAGGCTGTCCTGCCATAGAACCAAGTGGGACGCAAAGCTGAAATAACCATGGGCATTGTGGAATGGCAATAGGAGCAGACACACGTGAGTCCCTCCAAGGACCTAAGTTCTGACAAGTCCCTGGTCACAGGCAAAAAACTTCGTCACTGAGAACTGGACAGGAGTGTCATCAACATGGAGGGGGGCTTTGGACAAGAGCCTGCAGGGACAGGACAAGGGGAATGGCTTTAACCTGCCACAGGGGAGATTGAGATGAGCTCTTAGGCAGAACCTCTTCACTGTGAGGGTGCTGAGGCGCTGGCACACAAACCAGCCCAGGATTCTATTAATCCAAGCAGCTCCAAGGCATGCACTCATACAGCCTCCTCATCTCACCCCATACTCTGCCCTTAGAGGTTATGGCTACAAAAAAAAAGGGAGCAGGGGAACAGCAATGGCCAGAGAACACTGTGCCAGCTCCCACAGGACTGCTAATGAAGCAGCAGGGCAAAGTGATGAGCCTCTACAGGGGAAGGCACAATGACACCTGCACCTCAGCTCACTGCATTTACGACCATGACAGAACATTAACCAATCTCCAGGGAATGCTGCGTAAGCCAATACCTACCATGTGGGTCCTGGAAAATCAAAGGTTTCAGTAAGATTTACAGTGATTTAGCCTAGTATTGGCATATTCTTCCGAGTAGCAGATGCCTGAAATCAGATCTTGATCTGTGTGCAATGATACACATTGAAAGCCTATCTGAAGCAAGGCCCCTCTTCTGTCTACCCTCTGCTTCAAGGCCTCACTGCAATCTGTGTAGCCGCACAAAACCAGCATTTGCCCCTAGACAAATCTGGACAGGGCAGAAGATTTTAGGCTCATCCTTCAGCTCAGAGGGAAGTGAGGAAGAGCTCCTTGAATCAATCCTACAAACAAGCTCTGAGCTGTTTCTGCACTGAGCTGGAGGCAGGACTAAAACTGGAAGCGGAGGATCAGCCCTCTCAAGCACTGAGAGTGATCCCAAACCAGCCTGCACTTGGAAGAGTCGGTCTGTAAGCGAGGTCAGGCTGTGGTTGCACTCACAGGGCTCCTCTGGGCTGCCCAGGCACACACTCGCCACCAGTCACAGGAGAGTTTAATAAGACTTCTTGTTTCAGACAGAAGCCAACAGCCTAAAGGGGTCTCCAAACCTGCTGTAAGCCAGGCAGTGGCCCAGCAGCCAGGGATGTGCTTGTCTAACCCACAAAGCTGTGTTTTCTTTCAGCAGGGAACAGACCCAACTGACAGAAACCACCTTCCAGGCACATGGGAGAGTTTCAACTCTTTTTGGGGGTTTTGGGTGGGTTTTTTTGGTTATGCTTTAGAACAAAGCCCATGCAGGACTGAAAGCAACAGCTAAAGAGAAACCAATTGTCACTGTCACCACCACGCACAAAACCATCCAAATGGTGAGCAGTGGGTTCAAGGTTACTGGATTGCTTTCAGTTCTATCTTCCTTTCAGCTCCACCTCCCCTGGGGAGCCAAGGTCTGGTGGAGGTACCAGAATCAGTGCTATAAAGGAAAAGGCTTAGGGTAGCTGTCACTAAAAGTCATTAGTTCTGCTCTCCACCACACTATATACAAGAGATAGTGATGACATAAATTCACAAGAGGCAGAAAAAGCTTAGAGGGCTTTGACACTTAACATCTGAGAAACCCTTCCAAGAACAGCAGTGGTGGAGCTGGATTTGAAGTATCAAATCACAACGTGCATTAGCACAAAGATGCTCTATTGGAAAGCATTTCTATGGCAACTATCAGCTTCTCACCAAGTCCCGCTGATCCTCCTGCACCAAGTCCATCTTGTGCACTAGACAAAAGATCTTTGCATCGGGAGAGTTCTGAAGGATTGCCTCCAAGCATGACTGGTAGTAGTGCATGTCCTTCTCCAGCTCACGGCTCTCCACATCAAAGACATAGATGAGGACTTCCACATTGCGGAAGATGTTGTCCCGCTGGCTGGTGAAGTAGTTCTCCATGAAGGTGTCCTGTCTGAGAAGGAGCAGAGCAACAAAGGAGACTCCCATTAGAGCAACCAGGTCTGGCTTAGCATTGTCAGGAATCAGAATCTAAGACTGGTTTGGGTTGAAGGGACCTTAAAGCTCATCCAGCTCCAACCCCTGCCACGGGCAGGGGCACCTTCCACTAGAGCAGCTTGCTCCAAGCCCCTGTGTCC
>WYDI02017985.1:46890-59552 GCA_009867235.2 Psittacus erithacus | reverse complement strand
TGTGTGTCAGGCTTTTACTGCAGGTGTGCAGGGCATTAAGCATAATAAACATTATGTGCAGTGGACATGGAAGATTTAATGTCTATGCATAGGATTGGAGCTCTGTGAATGCTTTGTCAGCCCATCAGCTGCCTGGGAATGTCAGGCTTGTGCAGCTTGCTTTACATAAGCAGTTTCCTCACCAGCATGGTAAATCTGGTGCGACTAGCAAGTACGGAATTGGCAGTGCCTGTGCAGAGCGGCTGCTGTGTGCATGTGTGTGTGTCCAGCACGATGATTCTGCGCACACACACACACAGAGTGAGATCATCACAGGGGCTGCCACTGCAGCAAGTACAACTCATTTGGCCAACCCTCCAGCCTGGGTCTCTTCTGGAAAGGGAATGAGTATGCAGGTGTATTGAAATGTGGGTCACCTGTGGCAGCACTTAAACTTCCTCTTGTGGCTGTGAAGCATTTAGTTTGTTAGGAAGAGGAGGTAGTTTGGCTCTCTAAGATACCTAGATGTACTGATTAAATGGATTTAGCCTTATGTATTAGATGGTGTTGGAGAAGTAAATCAGACCTGTGCAGTGTGTGGACAATAAAAGCAAAGACAAGAGGAAAACATGACTGAATTAACAGGAATTGAGAAAATGAAAGGTTTGTTCAGTTGACTTTGTCATTTCCTAATCTGCTAGTGTTTTCTGGTTGTTAAGTGCTTCTGTTTGTTTCTTGCTGATGTGGTGTTTCTCTGTTTAGCACTTGAATACTTGGTGATTTTTTTATTATTGTTCATGGTATTAAGCTATATTATTTATATATAGCCTGGGATGTTTAAGTCTGTCAGTTCTTGATTAAATGAGCAGGGGGGAGGAAAGCAAACTAAAACATGCAGTTAAATTACAAAACATCTATAAAAATCCTGCTTTTGTGATACATTGTTACTTTTTAAAAAGACTTAAATTCTTGTGAGGAGAGTGAGACCAGATGTAGGTTCTAAAGTAAAAATGATATGCTAGAGGTATCTTCCGCTGTTTTAAATTGTACTTTCTATTGGAAAGTTTAGTGGACTTCTTTTTAAGTGATTAAAATCTCTGAATCTGGAATACTTCTTAAAAGAAAGCTTGCATAGTGGTTACTGTGGTTCTTCTCAATAACTAAGATTTGCTGGTTATACTGCTGCTTGTTTCTAAAATGCTGTTGTTCATCCATACATAGAAGCTGGGAGGACACACACAGGCAGCAAATGACCCCTCGCAAACAATGTGGTTCTTCTAGGAGGCTTTTGGGGACTATTTTTTATGCTGTCCTCTGAGATACTTCCTTCAGTTGTATTTTGACAAGATAACTAAGTAATTTTAGAGCCTGGCTGCTAGAGCCAGGGATCATCCCATTATTCCTGCCTCTAGCCTCACGTTCTTATCCCCTGCCTTGTAGCTCCCTGAAGCAAATCACCAGGGAAACTGAGCTTCCAAAGTAATCTGAGTCTGCTTGTTTAGTGCTTTGAACTATCTAACTGCAGAATTTGGTGGGTGTGTAAGAGAGGTGGTCATCAGGCACACAGCGGGGAGTAGGAGGAAGTGGGGCTGCTCCTTGTCCTTGCAGGTAACCCTTAGATCAGCTTAGCTGTTGCATGAGGCTGAAACCTTGCACAGTGACTGATGATGCTCCTGTCCATTTGAGAGGAGCTCTCAAAATGTTGCCATGGCTGTGTTCTCTGAGATGTGCTATGATACGTACAGTGAATCCTAGTGTTTGTTGTAACAGAAACCTGCAGTTTCCACTTGGTTGCCAGGTTTGCTGGGTCCCTTCTGATGTCTTAAATGTGAGAGCTTAGGTGCTGCTTTGTTCTGGAAGCTGAAACTGCTGCCTAAAAATGTAACTGGGGCTCCTAGGTTTGTTTCTGTTAAGCAGCTGTACTTTCTTGAGTCTGCTTAGTTTGTTCTGCAGAAGGCTATGGATATATCATTCCAGTGCATACCTGATATTACTAGTGTTCCAACGTCAAAATAATAATAGCGTTTATCATCTTGTGCAACTGGTTTTGTGTTCCAAAAACCTGATTCAGCTCTACCAGGTAAGTGCCAGTCTAGTGTCCTTAGAAATTCTGTAAAGTTTTTCCTTGGTTTTTGTCCTGCTTGATGTCGTTAAGCATAGGTAGGTGTTTGGATGAGGGTTAGTTGTTTGATGATGGGTTTTGTAATTGTTAGTGAAAGCTGATTTTAAAAGAGTTAAACCTTTTATTTGCCCTGCTGTTGGGCAGGAAAGATACTGGGGGTGAACAGTAAAAGTAGATGTGGGTTGTTCTAGCTGTAAGTCACTGAAAGTATAGACCTCCTTATGTTCCAGAGAACTCTTTAGTTCTTAGCTCCCAGACACAGCATAAAGGAACAAGTACTCCTGGGAATGAGGTTCGGAAGCAAAAGCTTGGGTTTTGTCCTACTGTGAATTGCCATTATAAGGAAAAACCAACAGCCATACTTGGAATTATTACACTTGTTTTAAATAACTGCTGTCCAGACCAGCAGAAGAGCTGATTTTGCAGTCTCATGGTCATGCTTTGTGCATGCCTGTATACCAAAGGACTGGTTAGCATTAATAGGTCATGTTACAGTAGCTATTTCCTTTTGGTAATCCCAGTTTGTAGTATTTGGAAACAGCCTGTTTACCTTAAGGGCTTTGATTTGTGGGTTCCCTTCTGTTGCTCTGTTTTCAGCTTGCACATCTAGAAGTAAAGGTTGGAGGGTTTAGTGTCTTGATTTCTGAATAGGAATGAGTTTAAGCTGTACAGCCAGTCTAAATTTCAAGCATCTTTGTATTTGGACAGATTATTGTAGGATGACAGGTTACCATATGTCAGCTGATCTGTGGTATCTGATTCACAGTAATTGCTCATGTGTATGCTCTTAGCCTGTGGCAAATGGAAGGTAATTTGAGTTAGCTTGAGCCTCTTTCATTACACTCTTTCAAGGCACTCCCTTCTCCACATGGATTGTTAGACCTGCTGGAGTGCTTTGGCTAAAACAATAATGCAGTTTCTGTCCCCAAGCTAGTTTGGGTGTATCTCTACGACAGCAAGATGAGGACTTCACCAGTTTCCTGTATTGTTGCTTGTTTGTGTCTATACCTTGCTGAAGGAGGGTTTACTACAAAGATACTACCCTGAAAATCAGTCAGGTGTTGCAATTACCAGGTGTGTTTTTCTTCAGCAGAACTTAATGAAAGCTTTATTAGCGCATTTTAAAACACCACAAGTAAGTAATTTATTTCACAGTATCTACATATAAGTGGGTTTTACTTTGAGTTCTTTCAGGAGATGCTTGGTAGTTGAAATCATTCTAACACTGCTGTAATGCTTCTGGATGTTCTGATTCAAAGCACACTGAAATCCCAGCCAGCTGGAAGATTCCCGTTGACCACAAATGGCACTTGAATTTGATCTGAAAAGATGTGGAAGGTAAAACAATTGATTTCCTTTTTAGTGCTTAGTTCTTATTTGCAATTTGATTTTTGTGACAGTAAATACATAGCTATCCAGTCTGGTTCATCAGTAGTTATTAAAAATCCAAAATACTACTTGAATGCATATAGAAAAATACTTTTCAGTAGTTGAATATTGCTGCCTTGTTTTGGTGTTTTGCTGAATTTGTAAGGTTTCCAAAGAGAAACTCAGAACTGCCTCTTGAATCTACCTCACTTTCCCTTCTCCCACAGCTGAATCTGGTTAATTAATTACTGCACTACTGATCCTATGTATATATATAAATAAATAAATAAATAAAGCTTCTTCCCCATTTTTTTGTTTGTATTTGGCCAGTGAATGTTTAGGAGGTATTGGGGACAATTTACAGTTCCCAAACCTCTTGTACTTGAGAAAGTAAGAAAAAAGTCACACTTTTCCTCTCTCTCGAAATTCACATTCCTTCAGACATAGGCTTGGTGCAGACTTGCCGTAGTCCTTTGAGAAATAAATAGTTGTGGAAGTTTGTCAGCATACCTTTTGTGAAAGCTTAATGCTGCAGAAGCATAGGAAAGCTTCTTTACTGTGAGAGTGGTGAGACACAGGCTGTCCAGGGATGCTGTGGCTGCCCCATCCCTGGCATTGTTCAAGGCCAGGTTGGACAGGGCCTTGATCAGTCTTGTCTAGTGGAAGTTGCCTCTGCCCATGGCAGGGGGGTTGGAAGTTGATGATCTTTAAGGTCCCTTCCAACCCAGGCCAATCTATGATTCTATGAAAATGGCTGCTTTGTGGCCAAATAAGTGTTTCCTGACTATTAGGAAAGCAAGAAACCAGAAAGATGACCCAAATGCTGTTGGGTCATCAATTTAAATTGTGTGTAGTAGCTCTTCAAATTAATGGTTGCTATTTCCTTAAGTTGTTGCTGTCTTGAAGGAGGAAGGATAACAACTTTGTTTAGATGGTTGTTATGTTAGTCTTTAGCAAGATGTGACACTTCACCTTTCTCTGAAGATGGCAAGATCAGCGACCGTCTCTTTTGGCAGAAAGATTCTGTCTCTTCACCTTCTTCAGCAGTCATTGAGCATCAATTGCTCAAAATAAAACAGAGTTTACTCTGGAATTTCACTCCATTTTGACCTGTATTGACAGCAGCTGCCCAAGTCAAGAGCATGGATAGGGGACAGTTGAGCTCCATCCATTGTGACCTTGGAAGCCGCAAGACTGAAGGTCTAAGGGTGATTGTAGTATGTAAAAATGAATAGTGCATTTTTCAGCACAGGAGAACTGTTTTATTCACATCTCTTTGGTGCTTCTTCTCTGGCTCTGTTTTTAACTCTGCAAAGCTATATAGCAATTGAGTATCTAAGGATGTGGTGCAGATAGTGTTGAGAGAACCTCCCTCAACACAAGTTATGCAGGTCTTTGGCTAGCTAAGTGTCAATGGGAAAGCAGGAGAGAAGTGCTTTGGGCTACTCTTGCTGTGTGGATGATTAGAAGAAGAATGGTGTGATTGTGATAATGGGTAATACCTGAATGATTTCAGGTGCCCCTTGATAATGAGTTTAGACCCTTTTATATCTTGTGAAATATAGCAGCAGCTGCTTCTTGATCAGTAGCTTGTGATCAACAATCTGCTGATATGCTTGACAGCATCAGTGTGGATGCTTGCCCTTGTCAAGTTTTACTTTAATTTCAAAGATTTAAGTAACTGTCAAAGGCACACCTGAGCAGGTTCAGTGGGTGTCTGCACCCACAAGAAAATGCAGCTCTGTTCTCAAAGTCCATGTTGATGTGATGTTGGATTTCCCGTTTTGTCTAAGTAACGTTTGGACATCTGAGCTTGTTAATATTAAAGTGTTAATTTCTATATTAAATATTAGAAAAGTGAATGTATTTTGACCTCAGTTAAAGACAAAACAGCATTAATATGTAATCTTAAAATATTGGTCAGGCTAATGTTGAAATAAACACATTATCTTTTAAGGGCTTCTTGCTTTAGTATAGATGTTAACTATAGCTTCCAGAATATATAGGCTGAAAATAAAAGGTGAATATAAAGGAAGTGTTAAGTTAATCTTTAACTTAACTGCCCCATCCTTGGCACTGCTTAAGGCCAGGCTGGGCAAGGCTTGGAGCAATCCAGTCTAGTGGAAGGTGTCCCTGCCTGTTGCAGGGGGTTGGAACTAGATGAGCTTTTAGGTGTTTTCCAAACCATTCCATGACTTGATGAGTTGTAAAAATGTTGGGGGGAAAGAAGAATGGAAAATGAATTTTAAACAAAATTTTATTTGAAAGTGTTAATATTGATACGTGGTAGTCTAGTTTAAGATCTGTTTCGACATTCACCTGATTTTTCAGCCTGTGTCTTTCTGGATGCTTTTTCCAAGAAACTGAAGATTTGAGCATGTACTCTGCTATGGGTTGCTCTTATGCTGATAAAATACAGTGGAAGTTGAAAGTAGGTAGTGTACGGGGGGGGGAAAAAAAAAAAATTAACTTCTCTTTTTGAAAGGCCTACCAAGCAATACCTGCCATTCACTGGTGCTGCAAGAGTGGATTCATTGCTGTGCTCCTGGGTAAATCCCAGCAGACTGCCTGCATAGTTTGTTTCATTTATTTCAGTCACCTTAATGGCCAAGATCTCAAAGAGCACTAGGAGCTGCTGACGTAATATCTTTTTGTGTGTAAGATTTAGAAAAGTTAAACAGTTGTGTGAAGTCAAGAACAGTAGCTCAAACACTGAGCAGACTGAAATCCTGGTGAGTTTGGCACAGTGATTTCAGACTAAATGTAGTTTGAGTGCCACCTTCCTTAGCTGCAAGGTTGGACTCTAGCATTCCTCTGGACAGCCACTGTTGGCGAACAGATAGTCTGTTGAAGTAGTACTGTAATGGCTGGGGAAGGCAGAAATATTCAACTGGTTTTTCACTTGAGTGGTAGAAATAATTACCGCTTTCAACATAAGCAAGTTTTAAATAGTAAGAAAAACTGAAGAAATGTTCTGGTTTAGTATCTTTGTGTTGCTTCGATGTAGATGTAGTCACTAAAATGATGTGTATATCCTGTATGCTAAAAATTCATTATGATTTTTCTTAATATGTGTGTGTAGGATCCTGTTGCCAGAAAGGCTGTATTTTTCAGTAATAGAAATGTATGTGCATTATGGTGGTTGGGGGGACTGCTTGAGCCTGGTGAAGTTTTCTTTTGTAGGATTTCTGGGATATATTTTATCTTCCCCCAAATTCTTCATTACTGCAGAAGTGACAATGTATTACCGAAAGGACTTTTAATACCTTTAGTTTGTGAAATTGAAATATAGTTCAAGAAAGGGGCAGAGAGGGGTGGGTCAGAATAGCAAGATTTGAGACCTTGGTATCCACAAATCCTGCTTGTGTTGGATTTGTAGATCAGTTTAAAAAAATGAGCGAAAAAATAAAACGGAACAAAAGAAACCCAACACCTTTTTTATTAATACAGGTAAGCGATACCTTTCCTCCCAAGGTGTGCCTCTTCCTCTTCCCCTTAAGGTGTTTTTCATGTATGTGGAGACAAAATTCTTCTCTAGCCATTTCTCTAAACCTAGCTGGCAAAGTCTCTCCACCTAGATAAAATTTCTATTAATGAGACTGTAAAAGGCTTGATCTTGGGAGTTTAAATTAAAAACTACTTTAAAAATCTTATTACTTTTTAAAAATTTAAAAATTATTACTATTTAAAAATTTTAAATTAAAACTACTTTTTTAGTGATTTTTATTATAAAAATGTGTGCATATTTAACTTTTTTTTTTGGAGTAATTTAGTGATTCTTTGTTTACTCTTTCAGTATTTCTGGTAAGGGTAATGCAGTGGGTGGAGTGAGGCAAAGGAGCAGGTTTTATTCCAGAAGGTTCTCGAGTTGGGCTTATTCAGCCTGGAGAAGAGAAGGCTCAGGGGAGACCTTAGAGCAGCTTCCAGTGCCTAAATGGACTGCTAAGAAATGTGAAGAGGGACTTTTGACAGGGGCATATAGGGACAGGACAAGGGGGAATGGCTTTAAACTGACAGAGGGGAGATTTAGATTTGATATTAGGAAGAAATTCTTCCCTGTGAGGGTGGCACAAGTTGGCCAGAGAAGCTGTGGCTGCCCCATCCCTGGCAGTGTTCAAGGCTGGGTTGGATGGGGCTTGAAGCAGCCTGGTCTAGTGGAAGGTGTCCCTGCCCATGGCAGGGGGTTGGAACTGGATGAGCTTTAATGTCCCTTCCAAAACAAACCAGTCTGGGATTCTATGGCTTGCTGACCTTGCAAAAATCTTTATTTTTGTATAGGTTAGGAGTTAACTTTGGAAAGAGCTGTTCAAGCATTCAGTGATGTTAAAAGATATGCACCAGTGCACTCAACTTTAATCCTTCCCTTCTGCTTTAAGGTCTTACATTGGGGTTGCAGTAAGTGTGGGGAAATGTCTCTTTTCCCACCATTTCTTACAGTGATTCTAGTGATGTACTGGTAAAAGATCCCCTTTGTTTTATCAGTTTGAATACTTGCCTTGCAGCACTTTTTTGTCTTGTAGACTGTCAGTGGTGTCTATAGCTGTCCTCCTTGCACACCTGAGGAGCAGTGGAGTACCGTTGTTCTGACACCAGCAGTGGGAAACGAAACTGTAAAGAAATGATGTGACTTGCCCAAAGTCGCCAGGGCACGGGTTCACCCTTGGTTTAAGCAGTGTAATTGCAGATGGCCATCAGAAGGGAATTTCTCACTGGTGCTTTGCTTCTTCCTTCCTGTGTTGGAAGTATTGTGCTCTTAAATTGGTTTAATTTTATCATGGAACCACATCTGTTGCAAAGCACAGAACTGAACATGATGCTTTTGAGTTTCTGTGGTTGGTAGGCCAGTTTTAAGCTATGCAGTCTCTCTTTCTGGACTTATTTTAGTACTCAGCTAGTCCCAAGATAAAAATTGCTTAGTTGAATGAGGTTGAATGGGTTATTCTCTGTTATCATTTGTCCTGTGCTCCCAGCTGATCCCTGTTCAAGGTGAGGATCACTGAACAGGTCAAAACACAGTTACAGTGGTGTTTTAATCTTTCAGGGCAGCATATTAAGGAAAGTGGAGATTGCAGTTGGCTGACTTAATTATGCTGGGCTGAAAACTGAAGCTGCTCTTGAATTGCCACGTGAGCTATGCAGCCATCTGTCATTGGGGCAACAACTTGTGTTGTAAGGGGCAGCTGGCAGGGTTGAGGCTGGCTTCAGCTGGCAGACTTAGGGGTTTTTAATTTGCCACTGTGTGTGAGTCAGATCCCTTATTTGTGGGTAGGGAAGAGAGTAAGGGTTGTCTTGATTGTTTGTGCAATTAACTTAAAAAATCCCAAGAGGAGTAGTGGGCATTTCTGTGAGAATAAATTACATTTCTCCAACTTGCATTCTGCCTCCTTATAGACTATTTCTTGTGGTTTTGAGATACAGCACTAATGTTTCAGCTGTGAAGCTATAGGTGTGGTTGTGGGTGCACTGAACCATACATATGGCATAAGAAAATTACACATTCTTACTAAAATGCAGTGTTAGATTGTGAAAGCACAAATACTGAAGGAAGTAGGTTGAGAGACAACCTACAGAAAGGATCATGTGGAAAATCCAAACATTGAGATTTTGCACTAGTCCTTAAGAAACTTTATCTTCAGGCTCCTAAATAAGGATGTGGGAACTCTTAATGCTTCAATTGATCATATGGACACACTGCTGTGAGCAGAGAGAGGAGAAAAAACACTAATAACACCATTTTATCTGGGGAAGACTGTGTGGGTTTATGAAAGGTAATTGTTGAGGAAAAAGTAGTTGGGGAAAACTCTGCATTTGGCAGTCAAGCAATATATGGCTTTTAATTTGAAATACTTTGATTTTCTTTTTCTATTGGGAGAGGAGGTACTGTTCCCTCTCTTGGCTGGCTTTTTTGGTTTGGTTTTATTCAATACCAGGCGTGAATTGATGGGTTTGGGGAGGTCTAGGGCATCCCAGGATAGCATTTTGCTTTGGCTTGTGTATTAGTCTGACTGCTGGTACTTGTTCATCCCATGCAGCCAGCTGATGTGCTGGAGGTGAAGAGTAGGAAGCAGCACTGCTTTAATAATGGATTCTTAGTCCTCAGTCTGGTCTGGTGCAGGTGATACTCTGCTTTAACTTAACCAGTTGCTGACTGCTCTAAAAGGACCTTTGTAAAGATGATGATAGCTAGCGTATGTGTGCTCTGTCCACTTCTCTCCATGCTTCTAGCACATCCAGAAGACCAGAGTTCATTAAAGGTCGTAGGTGTGACTTTGTGCTTTTGAAAGTCACTGGTTTGGGCTCAAAGTCTGTCTCAGTGTTGATTGTGCCTTTCCAGTGTTAAATATAATTGGCAGGACCCCCTGGCTGTTGAAGTTGGCATCTTACAAACATGCAGTAGGACATGGCTGAAGCATCTCCTCTTTTTACTATGTGTAGCGCAGAGACTATGTGGCACTGGAATTAAAGTTTTCTGTGGAGCTGTCCTACATAAATCATGTCATTTGCCAGGTGAAAGCTAATTTTTGATGGGAGACTTGTATTCTTTCTTTGTTTTCAGATGCGATGGAAGCATTTGTCCTTAATTGCTTCAGTTTTCCAGGAAATTAGCTTTAGTTCTCTGTACTCTTAATTCTGAAAAATAGAGTTGATTTAAAAAAAAAAATAAAGTGATATGGAATAAAATGTTATAATTGCAAGTACCAGAAAGGGCATTGGCAAACTCTTGTACTCGTTTGTAGTGGCAAAATGAAGTTCAATGGCACTTTCAAAATTACTTCCAGTGTAATGTTTTTTGATAAAGAATTTGTCTGATGCTGTCAGTATTTTGAATGTTCAAGTCCATGATTTAGCTGCTTGGGTTTTGATCTTACTATGGCACCACACTTCATAATGGATATGTTAGAGACAGCTTTGTGGTGGCAACCATGGTGTCTTGTATGAGGCAGTCCCATTGCAGGGCTGTGGAGTCTTGATATTATTTTTTTTTAACTTGTATTTTGACACACATTGGTCTCCTGTCTCTATTTGTGGTGATGAGTGGGGAGAATGGGATAGTGGTACAACTTTTTCCTTCCCTTCTTTTTATCTCGAGTGTCTTTACAGTGAGCAACACTAGTTCACAGTAAGGTTTCATTTGATAGAAGGTGAAAATTCTTTGAGTTGCTCTTTACTGAAGATGTCTGCAGCTCTGTGTTTCTCCAGGGGCACCAAACCAGATCTTTTTTGGTACTTATCACTGGCAACTTGGTTGCTCTCTCTGTTGGTACTGGTTTTTTCCTTTTAGGTTTTTCTTCCATTCCCAACAGTGTTGTAGCTAAAGGCTTGCAGATCTTAAGCCATAGTTCATAGCTTTTTTTTATTAAAAGAAAGTTTCTCTCCTTTCCCATTTGCTCTCTAAAGAACACAAAAGGTATTTTTAAAAGGCTTTTTTTCCTTTAGCCTAAAACTCTAAGCTGAAGTAGTCAAACTGGATTTTGTTTTTTGAAATCCATGTGACTTCTTGTACTTTTTAAGTTTGAGGGCACTAGCTCTCAAGTACGGAACGTGATTAACAGATTTCTCAACCTGTTATGTTATCTCGCAGCTCTTCACTTTGTCTGCAGGAATGCTGACATTTTGTGACTAACAGGTGGCACCATGTATAGTGTAAATGGTTCTCACCCTTAGAATATAGGAGAGTTTGCTGCAATAAAGAATGGTTTTAGTCTTTTACATAACTGCTGCTCTTAAAGTCCTGTTAGCATAATGCTGGTTTGTGTATGCTTAATTATATGTATTCAACACTTTACTGCCTGGCAGTAAATCTGGGCTGAGCTCTAAATATGACTTTTACTCTCCCAGTCTAGGTTGTTATAAATGTTTAATGTTTAATTTTTTTTCAGTCAGGTAACTGCGTTTGACTAATACACTTGATCCAGAAAGTATCTCATGTTATTGCTGTCTGCTTTGCTTAATAGCAGATGGGAGCCCTGATATATCTGAATTGCTTCTCTGTATGTTTAATGAAAAGTAATAGGTGTATATTGCTTAAAGGAGCTATCAGCCTCTTGCCTGTATGTGAGGCCTAGAGTAGCTTGTGGAGTGTTTCTTTACATGGCGCCTATGTATGTGCTGCTTTGTTGTTGAGTAGTATGGGCTGCTGCATTGCCCACATCTCAATTAAGGTGTTAGTATGACATATAGCTGTTACCTAGCACTGGTAGAACTCTGGGTGTGGGAAGGTTGGTATTGGGAAGAATGTATGAATAACAGTTCCTTCAGCTGAAACTACAGAAGTTACTAGAAAGTGGGAGTTTATAAGTTTGAGTAATTCATTTCCTTCCACCCCCACTCAGGAGAATCGGAGTGTGTATTGAACCAAAAAAAAAAAAAAAGTGATAACTTTTTTCTTCCTTCTAGAACTTTATTTTTAATTGTGATAAATGTGGAGGTCCAAATTTTATTTTTGTGATTATTATTATTATTATAACCTAAACTCTCAATAGTTGCTGTTGGGTTTTCTTTGTTGTGGTTGGTTGGTTTGAGGTTTTTTGTGTGTTTTGGTGGTTGTGTTTGGATTTTTTTCTTTCCATTTCCAACTTACTGTGTCTGATATTAATCTTGCGCAAGAATTTAGGCATCACTTCCTCCTCAGCAGGAGAAGAAATGTCACAGCATGTGTATTGATGATGGATTCCCTTGACTCTGTTGGGTTGCTTACTTGCTTGGTTCCTCCTGTTTCATATTCCCCTCAGCTATTGTATTTGGCTTGTTGTTTTTATTGTTTTAGCTGTCTTTTCATGTACTGTATGTGCACACTCAGATAGCAAAAGTAGATGGATACTTGGAAGCTCAAAATCGGATGCTCTGTGCAAGTGAGGCAGATGCAAAAAAGACTCAAGACATCTATTCCCAGCTGCGTCTACAGAGATTAGTCAATGACTGTAATGAGGGAGAGGTTTATAAACTTTGCAATTAAGGATGGAGGAGAATCAAGTGCAAGTAAATGTCCTGACTCAAGAGAGGGATCTTGTCCTGCAGCCTTTTTCAGTCCTTAACTGAACAACCAGATGTGGGAATCTCAACCTCATCTGGAGAAGTCTGTTTTGTGGTCAAAAAGTGGAGGTAACTCGGGGATTGGGTGTATCCTAGTGAGGGATAGAAATGTGAACAGAATTTGATGAAGAGGAAAAAGCAGAGATGATCTTAGTAGGGG
>WYDI02017985.1:0-46790 GCA_009867235.2 Psittacus erithacus | reverse complement strand
GTTGTTATTGATGAGTGGGTGAAGGCTACATGGATCAAGCTTCCTCAAGAAGGAACTGAAAGGGGAGGGTCTTCCAGAAGAGTGGATGGTGTTCTGAAGTGTGTTTATTTCTTTGCTTAAATGATTAGAAAGGCAAGTCATGTTTGAATAGGTACCATATACTGGAGAATTGTGCTGTGAAGGCTTCATCCTCTTATTTGTGCTTTATGCCTTAAACTTTGTGAAATATTTGGGAACCAGCCGTAGCTGCTGTGGATTAAATTCAGAATGGTGAGACATGATGCATGCTGAAAGTTAATATTTTGAAGAATTATTATTAAAATCTGTATTCTGTGCAAAATAGTAACAACTACATGTGAATAATTTCCTTCAAGTAATATACTGTCACTTTAATATAAAAAGTTTATTCAGCCTATAGAATAGGAACAGTTTTTTTTAATTAGTCATAGTTTGAGAGTAAATATTTCAAGAATTAATCTGACAGTTGTTTAGAATGCATCTTCAGACATTTTTATGGCTGTGCTGAGCGTGACTGTAACAAAGGTGGCTCATACTCCATGTGCCGAACCAAAGTACAGGGGAAACATGGCAAAGCTTGGTGCACTTGTAGAATGTCGTTGGTGCACGTTAGAACACTTAGAATGTTCCAGTTCTGTCAGTGGAAAACCAACCAATGATCTAAGGATGCTGTTCTGGATGCAATATAATTAATGGTTGGAATATAATTAATTGTGTATTTTAGTTCAGTGGAGGAAAGCATCTACTTCTTTAGTAGGCTGTCTTCATGACCCATGTGACATATGCTGAGTGTACACAGTGTATTTTACTTGCTAAATCCTGAGCATTCAAAACATCTTTTTTTAAAGAATAACTCATGACAGATTCTTTTCTTTTGAGTTTTCAGTGATCCTGAATCTGCTTGTGGCTCTGCTTGCACTTCAAATATGACATAACAGACTAAATGGATGTAGTTGTGTCATGAGGCTTTTTATGCTTTTAAATGTATGTACTATACATTTCTGTGTGCATAAGATTATTGTAATCTGTTCTACTGAGGTTGCACTCCAGACTCTTGCTATCCTGTGATAAGCATTGGTCTGCCGAGAAAGTGGATGTAGCTTATGGAATTGGCTGTGTAAAAGGTAGTACCATGGGTCTGTATTTGCTTTGCGTGCAAGGTTTTCCTCTAGGAAGACTTGAGAGAAGCTCTCTTCAAGGTAAAAGTGCCAGATGGTCAATAAACCCCTTTTGTCTCTAGAAGTGATGGTTAGTACAGGGTTAGGGCTGAATTGTTGGCACTGACTAGTGTTCCTTCAAGCATTGTAGATCTCTGGAATCAAATTATGCAGGAAAGGTGAAAGCACAGGAGCAGAGTGGGTGCGCTCTGACTCTTCTTGGTATATAAGATTCTTTCTCTTTTATCTAGTATATGCATCCTACATGCATAGCTCTTGCTTTGTAACAGAGGCCTTGAAAGTTCCTGTGCCAGAGTCAGAATCTTCTAGAAGTCCTTTGAGAAGCTGAGATAAAAAGTGGAATATTTTTTTAAGTTTTTTGTCCCCTAGAAATGTTTCTGGAAATGATTTTATTTTTTTTTTTAATACTTTGAAAATGTGAGAGATGACTGGTAATGGAAATAAGTCTTTGGTAATACTGTAGCTTTGTTTACTTGTTAATTTCTGGTTATAACTGGACACTTCCATCTGCCATAATATTTTCCCAGATGTCCTGGGTTCAGCAGTAGCAGTGATTTTTCTCCTTCTTAGTAGTTGGTGCA
This sequence comes from Psittacus erithacus, assembly GCA_009867235.2. NCBI lineage: Eukaryota > Metazoa > Chordata > Aves > Psittaciformes > Psittacidae > Psittacus > Psittacus erithacus. The sequence goes on along the minus strand of WYDI02017985.1, from coordinate 45,013 downwards.
GTGCTGTGGTTTTGACTTTCAGCCTGGGAACAGCGCTGATAACTCCGATGTTTTTACTTGCTGCTCAGTAATGTTTACTGTGACCAAGGACTTTCTGAGCCTCATGCTCTGCCAGGGAGGAGGGGAAGCCGGGAGGAAGCAGAGACAGGACACCTGACCCAGACTGACCAAAGAGGTATTCCATACCACAGCACATCATGCCCACTATATAAACTGAGGGCAGTTACCCAGAAGGGTGAGATCACTGCTCGGGTCGGGCTGGGTATCGGTCAGCGAGTGGTGAACGGTTGTATTCTCTTCCCTTGTTATTTCCCTTATTATTATTATTACTGATAGCAGCAGTGGTTTGTGTTATACCTTAGTTACTGTACTGTTCTTATCTCAGCCCATGGGAGTTACATTCTCTCAGTTATCTTCCCCATCCCTCTGTGAGTGGGAAAGGAGGAAGAAGAAGGGGGGAATGAGTGTGTGGCTGCATGGTTCTGAGTTACCGGCTGGGCTTAAACCACGACACCAGAATGTCACTGTAGATAGTGCAGTACACCTGTCTGCTACTAGTGTGTCTATCAACTGGAGATAAAGGCTCATTCCATCATAGTTCAGGCTCTGGCCTGTTTCTCATCATTGCGCCTGTATTGGAAATCCAGGCATCACTGATGTGAAATAAGTCACTGGCTGTTAAGTATTCTACTTCAAAGATAGCAGTCTGATTTGATGTCAGGCGTCACAGTTTTTTCAATCATGGTTTGACTGATGCACCAAAATTTCTTTGTGTTCCTTACTTGTTAGTCATCAATGGGGGCATATGCTCTGACATCTGGGGGGGAAAGAAATGCTGTGAGCCAGCTACTGTATGATGCCAGGGTTCTTCAAGGTGTAATCTGTATTTCAAAGTAGCTCGCCTTCCAGCCTTGCTGTCTGGAAACCGTAGGCTTCGCAGAGTTGGAATAATGCCCACTTGTCCAGCCCGTGCTTGGGAGCATAGGGAAGCCACGGGCTGTGTGTTTTCTTCACAAGTTGAATTGCTTTCCAGAGGCCTTGAGGGGGTGGTATGTTTCTGAAATGTATGCTTGTGTGGCATCAAGATTGCTTTTGTTATCTTTGAGGTGGAGGGAAAAGGTGGCCTTCTAGCAGAACGTCAATTGCACAGTAGTGAGTGTGACTGTACAGTTTGCATGTTCAGTAAAGAAAAACATGGGAAAAGTGTGGTTAATGAAATTAAGGACTTTTGCTGCTGAATTGATTTCCTAAGCATGAGCACAAGCTAAAGCAATTCAGATCAAACATTGGAAGGTGTAGTTCACTAAATACTCCCTTACTGTCATCAGCAGTTTTCAGTGATATTTAAATTCAAAGGAGTTCATAGAAAATACTCAAGTTCTATCCCTGCTGAATAGCGGTGATGTCTGAAAGAAGCAGCAATTGAAAGAATACAAGCAACAGTGTCTTTTAAACCCTTCCCACCTCATTTTGGAAGATACTACTCACTTGTGTGCTTGTGAGTCAGGTAGAGTGTGTTGAGATGGGAGCAGCCAGTTCTGACTTGGCTCCATCAGTTTCAAGCAAGTCTTTGAGAGCAGAGTTCTTAAACTGTGTGGCCATCATCCCAAATGATCACCTAGGAGAAGAGATGGCCACAAGCAAGCCAGCTGGGACAGAGAAGCGTAAATGTTTTTCACATATCCCCAGAGGACTGCACATCCAATATGCAGGTGTAAGCCTGTGTGAAAACTAACTTGGCATGATTATTTTTTGTTTTCCTGTTCTAGTCTTGCTTGCAACCATGTCCATGAGCTCTTCAGGGTAAATCTGGGCTCCCCCCTTGCTTTAAGTGTTTGAAGTAGCTAATGCATCTGTGTCTCCAGGGCCACTGCACATCAACAACAGTGAAACAGCAGGGTAGTTTCCAAGTGTGTTGGATTGGAAAGTTCAGAACAGGTGAAACTGTGATAGGATGATTTGCTGAAGGAAACTGAACCCAGGATGATAATGACCACAGAAAATAGGGCCAGGAAAAGAAATTCAATTTGCTGGTGTTACACAACTGTCTCGGTGCAGCAGGTAGATTCACTAGTTTGAGATTTGTTAGTTTGAGATCAAGCTTTGTAAGGGGGCGTGACTGCATGTGGCTGCACTTTGAGCAAATTGACTGTAATTCCGAGTGAAGGTGTAGGAGGGTGAATATATTATTACTCTGTTTTTCTAGCTGGTGTATTCTGACTGGTGTGATCTTGTCTAGTAGATGAGGTTTTCCTTTGTCTTATGGCGCACTTCAGTTTACAGTTGCAGAGATCCCTGAGATAATGAATAGGCACAGTAGAACCTCTTTATTTAATGTTTTCAAAAACTATGAGCCTAAAACAATAACATGGAAAAAGAATGAATTACCTTTTTGTACCAGGAGGATGTTTACAGAATTATACAAGATGGTGTACAGTAGTAGCGTAAGTATTTCCTTGATGAAAGATGGGGGCAGAGATATTACTTTGAAGTCCACCCTTAAGTAAGTAGAACTTCCAAGTGAAGTGCATCATCCATCCTGGCACAAGCAGAAATGACTGGAAGAGTGCAAGATTGTGATAGGAAGAGAGCAAAGGGACTGTAGTGGTAGAGCTTGGTGTGCACAGACCCAGGGGTATGTGCCTGATGACGCCGTAAGCCCCTCCTTAGGTCACTGTGCATGAGGAGGCTCTACTTCTGAACAGGGATGCAGGCTATCACTGCTCTGTGCCCACCCTAGCACTTGATTATGAAATCTTAATTCTTTTAAAGAAGATCTGTTGAATGGCTTGGACATCTTGCTTTTTCTCATCTCTAGTGCTAGCGGATAAATCTCTTCCTATATGTGTGTAATAAAGGCTTTTATTTTTGTTGTAACGAAGTTTGAGCAGTATAAATTTGATCACAGGGCCAGGCAGCAGTTTCTTTATTTCTGTGTGCCTGTCTTCATGCATCACCTTTGAGACTGCCCTTTTCTGTGGTTTTGGTTTTGAGTTTTTTTTTCCTGTAGATTCAATTAAAGAAATAGAAAGTGATGTTTTGATCAGTTACTCATCAGCATTCAATTTTGTAAAAAGGTTGCTACTACTCTGAAGTAGCTTTTTTGTTACAAATAACTCATCAGTTGCTAGCCCTGTAGCTGTTATTAAATAAACACAGTGTGTTTGTAAAGGCTTGGTGATGTTTCACTTGCCTGGTCAAGTGTGTAGAAGTACCTTACAATGTTTTACAGCCTAACTCCTGGTCAGAATGTTTGGTGTATTTTTCCCTTCAAACCTCTGGACCAGGAAGATGATGAAATGAAACTGGGTCTAACACTTGGGAAGGAATGAGGTAATGCATATGAGTTTCTACAACTGCAGAACACTTTAACAAGTTATATTTTGGTACTTTTAATAATCTTTAAATTGCTGTGCTGAGGATGTTTTGATTTAACCCAAAATATTCTTCTTATTTCTTCATAGTAGATTTCTTGCTGATGAAATATATTTTGATACAGATTCTTTGATTGCTTAACACAGCTTGCCAGTGTAGAAAATACCCATGTTTATGTAGTAGTGTAAGCTGTATTGTGACTATGGTTGGTCTTCCAAAACATCTTGAAATTAGGATGAGAGTTTTGGATGTGTGGAGTACTCAGGAGAGTGAAAATGGGCTGAGGTTTTCAAGATGCTAAGGTACTACAAATTTCTGTTTTATAACAAAGCATTCCTTGTGTCAAAGCAGTTGGACTGGAGCTACAGTGTTCTAGCAAGACATGTAATAGGAAATCTGGATGATAAATACTTGATCTCGATATGTGCAGCAGAAGTGGGAGAGCTGTTACCTGCCTGATGAGAATGCTGGAGTCAAGCAATGAAGGAATTGTTCTTTGGTGGCACCTTCTTCTGCTGACTGTGTGGGGTGTCTGGGCTCCTTACCTGGATCACCCTTCCAAAATGGATGGAACAGCCATTTGAGCTGATCTTTTGCTTATTATCTTGTTTTAGCTCTAATAAGCCATAATTAGCAAAGCCATGGCTGCCTTGAAAATGCTTGGACGCTCTACAAACTCTCCAGACAACCTCTGGCAGTGCTCAGCCATCCTTGGAGCAAAAAACGAAGTCTCCTTATGTTCACATGGACTTCTTTTTTTTTTTTTTTTTTTTTTCTGATGTTCTTCCAGTGTTTTAATGTTTTCCCACCTTGTTTGCATGGAGCTGTAAGCTAAGGGAAACTTTGCAGTGCTTCGGTCCAAGAAAAAGTCTTTCTTTTTATTTTACATGATACTTGAGCAGTTTGTCCTCCAGAAGAGATGATTATCTATAAGATTAGTTGTCATATGGAGCTTATCTGCAGGTTCGTTAGCCATCTCTTGCTTGTAATATGATGTTCCTTCTTAATGTTAATACCCTGCATCCTTAAAAGGTTGCAGGAATAAAACCACATGACCTAAAAACCACAATGAATTAATGCTGTAAGTGGCAGCCCTCTTCAGCCGAGGTATTGCAACTGACCTAGTCTGTTGACGTACTAAGTAAAATTAGTTTGGCCAAATGAGAGGTTTTTCTTTCCTGGTGGATCAGTGTGTGTGGAAGTGTTCCAGGGCTGTATACCCATGACTTTTCTCTTACATGACTCTTATTTATACATATATCAGAATTGTCTGTAGAAGAGCACCTTGCGCCTTGACAGCTATGCATATGCGAACAGCTGCATTTCTTTTCTGTATCTGTGTGTTTAACTTTTCATCAATACTATCAGGTACTAAAAGGGACAGGATAGACATGTACAGGCTTGTTGGGAATAGGGGGATAAAGAGGGAGTGAACACTAGTTATGGGATGGAGAGGAACCTCCCTATGAGGCAGCTGCCATGGGAAATCTTTTAGTATTCTCTACCCAGACTTTTTCCACCTTTTTTTCCCAGAGAAGCTGTGACTGCCCCATCCCTGACAGTGTTCAAGGCCAGGTTCAATGGGGCTTGGAGCAACCTGGTCTAGTGGAAGGTGTCCCTGCCTATGACAGGGGGTTGGAACTAAGTGAGCTTTTAAGGTCCCTTCCAACCCAAAACAGTTTGTGTTTCTGTCAAACGTAGGCAAAATAATCAGAAAAGGACTTTAATGATTCAGGTTTTTGCTGTATGTATTTTGTCTACAGACTCTTCAGTGTCTTGTTCTTTAAAAACCCTGCGTTGTGTGTATGCCTGAGAGAAAATACCTGAGGCAAATGGGTAGCCATTGAACTATTCATACACGAAAGGACAAGTTGCCTATTAAGATGGTCAGTTTTCTAGATAATTTTTATTTTTTTGGCCTGGTGATAAAGAACACTACTTCTTCCTCATAAAGCCTCTTTAGATCCTTGTGGCCTTCTGATCATTTTCTGTGGCCATTTCAGTGTGTATCTGAATGACTCACAACACGGGATTACTGTGTATAGTGAAGGGCTTGTAGAGTCTGGAAGGGGCTGAGTTATTGGACTCTTTCTCCAGCAGTACCATTTCCTCATTCCTTTTGTTACATATGCTCAAGCAGTTTTTGCAGTTAATACACATTATGTCAAAATAGAAATTTACTATCCTGAAACATGACAAATTACAGGAAATTTGTAGGAGTGTGGTGGCTCAGGATTTCAAAAAGGATATGGATTAAATGACAAAGAACCATTCTATCTGGTCTTAAAATGGATGGCTATCCAGAACTATGGAAACTAAACAAAATGGGAGTTTAGGTGCATAAGAAGGAGGACCTGTCTAAGAAAAGGAAAAGTTAAGGGTTCTGCTGTAAGTACAGAAAAAGACTGGACATAAAAGGCAGCAGAGAGAGGGGAAAAAATAACCTTGTTGAAAACTTTCAGCACTTTCCTCTGGACATTTTATAGTATGAAAAATTATTAGTTCCTCTCCATTTTGTGACTTAAGCTTGCTCTCAGGTAACCAAGCTTACATTGCCTGCTTGAACTTTATTGTCTCAGTGCTTTTAAGAAGAAACTTGAAATGCTAATAGCAAGCAGCTCCTTTATTTGAGGTGGGGAAAAGAATCTAAAATACTTTTATCTTTTCTTAAGATGGTGTTTCCAGATTGTTTAATAAAACAGAGCTTTAGCCAGATTTATGCTTTGAGGAAAAACAGTTGAGAGATGCTAAGAAAAAGCTAGATTTGATTTATTTGTTTTAAATGAAATTGTGAGTGGTTGAAAACATCAAGATCCAGGGCATCATCTGCAGAGTTTTAAACTTGAAAGCATTGACTGCAAACACGGCTTAGTTTGGAAGCTCCTAAATTAAGCTGCTGCTACATTTTACTTCAGAATCTCAGTGAAAAATTGTAGCTGCGATTAACATAATTAGTTGCCAGAAGATATAATTGACAGCCAAATACCCTCTACCTCCACACACACCTTAGCAGTTGCAGCTGCCTGGTGTTTTAGTCTGAGTTTTGTTAAAAACTGAGTTTCTGTGTCAAAATCAATTGTTATGTCTTAAAAATGTATTTTTTATGAAGTTCAAATGCCTTTAAATGTTTATGTAAACTTATGTAAGAGCTCGTCACACTGAGATGACAGTGTTAATAGACTATACTAATGGAAATTTAACAGCTACTTGAAAAAAAGCTTTTAGAAGTTCATTGATGCAGCATCTTATGCATGATGCTGCTTTTATAGGTAAAAATACATGATCAGGCTGCATCTGATAGCATGTTTCCATTGGAGTTGAAAACAGGAAACTTAAAACTAGGTGAGTGCTGTAGAATGCTTGTTTATGAAGTGCAGTGGAGTGGGCTGGGTAACTAATGTGTTGTACAGTGTTTAGGTTTAAAATAGGAAGTATGTGTCTTCAAAAAAACATAGTTTTAGAAAAGTTCTGTTTAGAAGGAGGGAAAGAAACAGCAAAGGTAAAAACGTGGATTAATATAGCAAAACAGTCATTTGGTTTTCTAATAAAAATCAGAATGCAATTTTTTCTCCTCACTCTCCAAATGTCTGAGAGTAGTAGCTGCTGAATTGGGTGCTTAGGAGATCCTTACTCTATAGGGCATGGGAGAGCAAAGTATCCTCCCTGTGCTGGAATTACCTTAAACATGTAATACAAAACATGGTTTCCATCTTTCTTGATGCTTGTTTTGTAACATGTGTTGGTGATCTTAGTCTTTCAAATACTTGCAGGGAGCCTGCAAGAAATCTGGAGAGGGACTTTTGACAAGGGCATATAGGGACAGGACAAAGGGGAATAGCTTTAAACTGACAGAGGGGAGATTTAGATGAGAAATTCTTCCCTATGAGGGTGCTGAGACACTGGCACAGGTTGGCCAGAGAAGCTGTGGCTGCCCCATCTTTGGCAGTGTTCAAGGCCAGGTTGGACAGGGCTTGAAGCAACCTGGTCTAGTGGAAGGTGTCCCTGCCCATGGCAGGGGGTTGGAACTTGATGAGCTTTAAGGTCCTTTCCAGCACAAAACGTTCTATGGTTAAAATCAGACAGTTGTGTTCTTCCAGTTTGTGTTTATATAATGTTATTAATATTTTAAAACTTGGTAGAAACCCAATTTAGTCTTATTTTCCAGAGCAGAAGGTTTGGATATGGGTAGTTGCCCTCCATATAGGGCTTGCTTCCCTTTTGTTCTCAAAGTAGCTTGGGTTTAGGTAGTCTATTGGCCCTTAGTACTATGGTATTTTGTGTTAATATCAGCTTTTTATTTTTACTGTAGCTCTTAACCAATTTAGATTTCAGTCAGAAGTTACCTGCTGCACTACTCTTTGAGTCTGGTGTCAGGTTTCTTAACCTATCTTAATAGCATACGTACTGGCAAAGTAATGAGTAACAAAGCATTTTTTTCCTGCACCCTGATGATGCTTGCTTATAGTTCCACACACTATTTTCTCACAATCATTCCCTGAAGCTAAACAGAGCCATGCTTTCTGCTCTTGTCAGGCACTTTGGAGTTGGTAATTCAAGTAATAGAATATTAGGAACAGTCATTTAGAAAGCTTTTCAGAGTAAGTAATCATCGAATAAGTGTGACTTGGTGTGCGCAAACCTTGCCATATTTAGTCTTGTTAAATTCCGCCTTATTACAAAATACGTTAGATCCAACATACTTTGGACTGATCAAGGACAGTAAATGCGTGCTTTCTTTTTTGATGTGCGCATGTTTTGGCATAATTATCATTGAATAGACTTGCTAAAAGGCAGTGTAAATATGTACTGCAATAGGGAGGTTGTTTTTTTTTTTTTGGTGAATAGGACAGTATTTTGAAGGGATCTAATGAGTCAGGTTTTTTTTCTCCTCGATCAGTCTGTAGTGTATTGAAGTTTTCAGTTTACTGTTGATAGTCACATTGTTGATATGGTGGCAGTTGACATAGTGTCATTTCATGGTTGGGGGTGGGTATTGTTTGGTTTTGGGGCTTTTCTCTGTGTTTTTGTTTTGCTAGCTGTAATACTTGAAAAAATATTTAAGTGTTGATAGTAGTACTTGGGCAGGAGGGGAAAGGGGCACATGTATTCAATATCGTTGTAATGGTAAGATAGGAGAAATAGCTGAAAGAGGTAGCAGAATTCATATTTTACCTTTTGCAATTCAGTTATCTTTTTCTAGTGACATGGTCTTGGATATCCAGAATTGTGAGTATTAGCTCCAGGTGTGTTTTCCTCCCAGCTGTCTGTCAAAGTTAAAGCCAAGCTTTTTGCCTCTGGACTGTTTGGTCTGCTGCTTCCTAGACTAATGGCTGTTGTAAAATGCCACTGCAGCTGAACATAACTTGGAAACTGTGCTTGGACAGTATGTAATTCATAGAATCCTAGGCTGGTTTGAGTTGGAAGGGACCTTGAGGCTCACCCAGTTCCAACCCCCTGCCACAAGCAGGGACACCTTCCACTAGACCAGGTTGCTCCAAGCCCTGTCCAACCTGGCCTTGAACACTGTCAGGGATGGGGCAGCCACAGCTTCTCTGGGTAACCTGTGCCAGCGCCTCAGCACCCTCATAGGGTGTCTCATCTCAATCTCCCCTCTGTCAGGTTAAAGCCATTCTCCCTTGTCCTGTCTCTACAGGCCCTTGTCAAAAGCCCCTCTCCAGATTTCTTGCTGGCCCCTTTAGGCACGGGAAGCTGCTCTAAGGTTTTCTCGGAGCCTTCTCTTTTCCAGGCTGAACAAGCCCAGCTCTCTCAGCCTGTCTCCAGTACAGAGGTGCTCCAGTTCTCAAGGCATCTCTGTGGCCTCCTCTGGACTTGCTCCAACAGCTCCACATCCCTCTTGGGTTGGGGCCCCAGAGCTGGACACAGGACTGTGGGGTGTGAGGGGAAGGGATGTGTTTCACCAGAACAGAGTATAAGGGGAGAATTCCCTCCCTTGATTTGCTCGTCTATTCTAGTTTCCTCCAAAGAAACTATGCTTTGTAGTCTCTTGGCTTGTATTATTTCTGAAGGTGGTGACAAAGTGTTATCTAGGATCTATGGAAAAAAATGAAGAATCAAACAAAGGTTTTCTTGGTGATCCTCTGTTTTCCTAGTTGCATTAAACCATATGAAGTTCTTAAGTTGATGGTTCTTGGTTCTTGATTACTATTATTTTTCTGCCTCTGATGTAACGTAATAGTAGGATATAGAAAGAGATGAATGACATCCAAACCCAGGAAGCTCTAAAGTACTGTTAGTGTACTTTTTCCTCCTCTTGCTTCTTTCTTGGAGAAAATAATACTGACTGTAGCCCCTCAACCACCACTCTCTGGCCTTTCATCTTGTTGCTTTTTTTTTCCACCTTGGGTTTTTGTCACTTCAAGATAGATCTATGGCTGCCTTTCCTTGTTAAGATTGGCATTTCTAACTCTCAATTCTGGTGAACCTTAGGAAATTCCTAGTTAAGTATATCAAAACTGCTCCTTGACATAACTAGGTTCCAGTTGGTCCAATGTGTTGATAGATGTCAGTCGTTTCTGATGTACAGTCCATAGAAGGCAGATGGCCTTGCATGGCAAGTATCTCCAAATCAGCTACTACTCTTAGTAGCAGGAGATATATTGTACTTTTTTTCTTTTCTGCCTGTGTTACAACAGTGCTCTGCAGATGTGCTTATGGCAGAGAAATCTGTGGGAAGCTTTCATTTCCTGAAAAATTGGTGAAATGATTGTACCCTGAGATTGTTTTATGGGAGTTAGGCTTGAATAGCTGCAATAGTGTTTAGTCATAATGAGACTTGTAGCTATGTGGGTTGTTCTATTACACACACTTTGCTGTCCTTTCAGAGGGAGCCATGTTTCTCTTAGCTTCCCATGCATCACAGAAAATCTCTGCAAGTGGTTATGGACTATAGAAAATTTGAAATGCAAATTGTAGATGCATTAAAATAAATCTCTGCATTCTCACTGAATTTACTCATTTCTATACTGTGGGTTCCCCATACCCCCTTCTTTTTCTTTTCTCTCTCTTTTTTTTTTCCCCAGTTACCAGAAACTTAACCAGAGAGAAAATAAGTGTCATGCTCATTCTTTAGTTCCAGCAGTGCTAAGGGCAGTTACTCATGTAGGATGAGATGAGGCTGAAATAATTGCCACCGGAAGTTAATAAAACCAGGAATTTAGAACCTTCTCATTCATTCTTTTTGGAGTTGGCTATTAACAAGAATACCCAAACTTACTCTAATTAAAGAATGTAAGCTTTCTGCTTCATAGCTCAGCTGCTCTCTGCTTATTAGAAATAATCTATCCTCACAAATATCTCCTATTTATTTTACATATGCTAGCTATGACATTTTTCTCAGGAAAAAAAATGTTATCTAGCCTGAGCCAGGCTGTCAGACAAGATGGAAATACCAGTTTGCCTTAATGGCTATTCCATAAAACTCATTAACTTAATTGTCCCAGCTGACCCCAACCAGCATCTGCCCTCTTGCCAGTACATAAGGTTTGGAGGCTGTTTTTCATCCTGTCAATGTCCGGCCTTCTTACAAACACCATAATTGATCAGGAGCGTCTTTCTGGTCAGTTGTGATGCAGAATAAAATGGGAATATTTGAACCTCTTACAGTGAGTTTTTATTGTTGTCACTGGCTATGTTCTTCTAATGAGATGGAAGTTCATAGACCCACAGAATGGTTTGGGTTGGAAGGGACCTTAAAGCTCATTCAGTTCCAACCTCCCTGCCACAGGCAGGGGCGCCTTACACTAGAGCAGGTTGCTGCAAGCCCTGTCCAACCTGGTCTTGAGCACTGCCAGGGATGGGGCAGCCACAGCTTCTCTGGGCAACCTGTGCCAGTGCCTCAGCACCCCCACAGGGAAGAAATTTTTCCTCTAATCTAAATCTACCCTCTGTCATCTTAAAGCCCGTAAGGTTGCTATGTTTCAGCCAAAGAAGATGACTTTTGACTGATAACCCAACTGTTCTAACAAATGAAGTGATATGGCCAGGTAGAAATTTTAATTAAATTGGTCCTAGTTGGAAACTTGAGTTAGTAGTCAGAATAGATGGAATAAGTATTCCATCTATAGCATGGAATAAATCAGTTTGTGGTAATAAGGCTCTTAAATACTCTATATTCCTGAACCTTTAAAATCTACTTGGTCAGCTTTTTAATTGTAGCATCAAGGAATCATGCAGCAAGGCTACAGCTTTGAGAGTATTGCTTTATTAATGAGGAATGCACCCAAGAAAGGATCCTCGTGCCTTCTCAGTGAAAGCTTGGCAGAGCAGGAGTCAAGCTGCCTATTAAGCAGGAAGGGAAATTCTGTTAATCAAATAGTTGCAAAGCAGCCACCTGGAAATTTGTTTATTAGTTTGCTTAATGTTATAGATGATGCTGTAATACAGTATCATCAGTTTGGGAAAACAGGATAATTTAAAAAAATATCAAAGGAATAAAACTATATCTTCATTTTAGTGTATTGGAACCAGGTGTCTGAAACATGCTGGTGCTGATTGTTAGAGCTGCTTATTTGAAGAAAAAGGTATTTTTTCTTCCTTCTCTGAGTTATCTAACAAGTAGCTCAAGCATGCAGTGCTTGCACAGTTCTTTATGTCTAATAAAAATGTGCATGTTAATGTATTTTTTATTTTTAGGAATGCCGTCTTTGACATGGTGTTCAGTACCTCTTTTGGGAAAGAAACTAGAATTTTTCAGCAGATCCTAGTTATCACTTTCCTGCTCCTGGCTTCTGAAAAGGAAAATAGGAGCTGTGTGTAACTAATGTTCACACATGGTTTTTGTGCTAGATAGTTTTAGACTATGAACTCCCTAGTGAAAGAGGTTGAGATGAGAGTTGCTGTTTGTGATGGTTGATAATTTTTAAAGAAATATAGCTGGGAACAAGGTTTGGGCTTGCAGCCAGTTTATCTTTTGCAGTTGTCTCCTTTCACTCCCTGTCTGCTTTGTGCCAGCTCTAAGAACTGAAGCTTTTGCCTTGCGTATATGAGCTGTATTTTAGCATGCAGTATTTTGAGGGTGCTGGCTGACCTGACATTTGAGGCAGCATATTCTCTTCCATCTGATTTGGGTGACCTATGTGAGGATGCTGTAATGGGACTCACAATGTGCTGAAGGGGAGAAAAGATCAGATTCTTAGATAAAAGTTGTTTTCCATTGGATCTGAAGAATAACACAAATCATCTGAACCTTAAGAAACTCTCTATGTAGATAAAAGGAGTGATTAATGTGCTCCTTATAGAAAATACATCTAAACATGTTGTAAAACTAACATGAGCTTTTGAGCAAATACAAATAGAGTTGAGCGTCAGATCTATTCTTGTTCTTTTCAGGCCATCGTAACTGCATGACCTATTTCCAAAGAATAATAAGCTGTCTCATTTGGGTATCTGCTTAAAAGCTGAAAATGCATATTCCAAAAAGGTGCTGTTGAGTCCTGGTGAGTGTGTGTGTGTATGTGTGTTGTTTCTTTTGCTCTATACAAATACAGAGACTTTTAGCTTAAAGCATAATTATTTCTTTTTTTACTCAAATAATAAACAACTTCAATGCAGGAAAAATTCTAGATATTCCACATCTTGTTTCTCGAGTAAACTATTACAAATTACAATAAGCTTGCATAATGTTATATATATTCAGTTTATTATCAGCAAGAAATGGTATGTGTATTTAAAATACTCTAGTAGTCGGTAATGGTTATTGTGTCTAGTTCTTGCTTCCCAGAAGGCAGAATCTCTGTATTCCATATGGTGTTCAGTAAGTCTGATCCTCTGTAGTCCTTAAGCATACATTTTTAATGTTAGATCTGTCCCCTTTCCAAACTGAAAACCTGCTTCTCTGAGTGGAGAGCTGTCTCTGAATCTTTCTTGCTTGGTCTCTTCCAGTTCTCAACAGCCTTGTCTCCTGTCAGAGATTAATCCTTCTTGTTGACCTGTGCCATCAGAAGCTTACAGAAATACCACCTCTTAGATTTTTATCTTTGTAAGTGAGGCTGCTTTGGACATTGCTTGGAAAATACTGTAAAGTTTCTTTCCATAATGATAATTAAAATGTGTTATGGTATTAAAGTCTCTTTTGTGCTAGTAGTAGATGACTTTGCAGCTACATCTTATTTTAATACCAATTTTTCATTAACATTAAACATGAAATGAGGACAGTTGGTGTGTATGTGCCTCTCGTTTCTGGGGGGTGGGTCTTGGGGTTTTGGGGTTGTTTTGAAGTCCACCTTGGGGAAGTAGAACTTGACAGTGAAAGACCACCAAAGCACTCTTGCCTGTAGGACGTGTTGGTTCTGGGCTCGGTGAACTTTACGTGTCATCTTCCTCAGTTTGAGTTGTTTGGGGATTGTTTTTTGGGTTTTTTTGAGGATGTGAGGGTGGTGTTCCTAGCTCTAGTGGTTTTCTCTACAGAGAGATGATCAGCTTTCAAGAGAAAATGGTTCCTGCTTTCAAAAGCAACCTACCATCTATAATTTAAACTAACCTTTTTAATGCTGCCCTGGATCAGTGGGAAAGCTTCTACTGGTGTGAGAAACTTCTTGCTCTGAAACAAGGAGTAAAATGCACCATTTCTATGTTCAGTGTCTTTCAGGCTTTGTTACCGTATCTGCTTTTAAGCCTCAGCCACTTGTTAGGAGTGTTTGCAAGGACGTAGAATGAGTGTCAGTCACACCATTGATGCATACATTTATTTAACAGCTCACTCCCAGAGATTTTGCCGCTTAAAGAAAAATGGTGGGTGGGTGTATTCTCCTTTGGGTTTGGGTTGACAATTTGTTACGGAGATGTCTGTGTTCTTGCAGTTCCTGTATGTGCAAATTCAGAACTCCTGCCTTGTATTCCTGTTCTGTAAATTATTTTGCCTTTATTGCTGTCTCTTTCATGTGTACTTTCCTTTTCTACTCACTTAAATTTGTGTTGTCTGTCCTGTTCTGTTCCAATTTTAAGCTAATCCAGCAGTGAGGTAGTTTAAGCTGTCATCTCATGGGTTGGCAATATGCCTTACCCATGGTTTGCCAAATGCATAGCAAGATTTACTCTACCCAAAGCAACTGAGCTGGATCAGCTCACATTTTGGTTGCATTTTTCAGTTTTTCTCCTTGTTATGAAGATGAACAGTGTTGGTATGTTTTTTTTCTTTGTCTTGGTAGTTTACTATTTCTTTCCCAAACTGCACCAGTTCTACTTAAGGCACTGTATCATGAACTCTTGTTACTGTTGAAATTTGTTTGATAGGCAAGATGAATCATTGTTCAGATAGGTTCAATATGGGTTAATTTTGTTTTTCAGAGGTTTTCTAGGACCTACTCTCAATTTGATAAGGATTTCTCTATTTTAAAACTGGTTATGTTTCTTACCATTTTCTTTTCCCAATCTGCAGGGGTAATCCCAGTGCTGTGCCTGTTTGGGCATACCTGCCACCCCCGGCGTTTTGCATCTCTGGACTTTTTTAGTTTTGGTGTGTTTCCCCTACCCCATTTTTGGAAGATACAGGAAAAACAGCACAAAAAAGTGAAATTACAGCATTAAAATTGATTAAACGCTACAGATTAGTCCTTGAAACCCTATTACTTTTTTTTTTTCTTATTTTTTTTCTGGTAAGAGTGTACTGGGGGTGTGTGTATGTTAAATACTTTTTTCTCAAGCTTTCTATTAGCCTTATTTCTTCATGACAATCATCATTAATATTTAAGACTCCTTTTGGAAATGCTATCTGAACACATGTCAAGTAGAAGTGAAACCACATGCACATGTGTTTTGTAGAGAAGATGGTGTGGACATGATAAACCTTTTGATCTGTGCATGTGTATATATATATTTTAAATTTTTTTTGGCAGTCCTTTGTCAGTCTTCCATAACTTACAGTCTCTTCATGGAACAGAATAGAGTTAATTATGTACTCCTTATACTACACACTTAAAAGTAGAGACTTCCTTATCATTTGTGGAAATGCAAGGCTGTCTTGATTATAGCAGTTGACAGAGTGGCAGATTAATCTCATTTTTCTTTTCCTCCTGGAAGTATTTGTGCTTACAAGTCTTTTGTGGATGTTAAAACTTGTACTGTTATGGGTCAGGTTTCATGAGCTGTTTTGAAGCGTCAAGTAAGATAACTTATTAAATTATTTAGGTTTGACCTGTCAGTGTCATTAAGTTTTTAATTTTCAAGAAACACTATTTTACTTGAAATGATTTTATCTTACTATGCAATATAATTGGTGTAAAATATTCAGGTAAACATTGATCTGAGAGCATACTCAGCTTAATATAATCTCTTAAAACCTGCAAATGTGTTAACTTGGTTAAAGCTGTGACAGCATTTGGCAGTCATTTCAGCAGGTGTTTGTATGAGGATATTAATATGACACACACTTCTCCAAACTTGTTTATTGACTT
The DNA here is from genome assembly GCA_009867235.2 of Psittacus erithacus. NCBI lineage: Eukaryota > Metazoa > Chordata > Aves > Psittaciformes > Psittacidae > Psittacus > Psittacus erithacus. The sequence continues at coordinate 29,228 of WYDI02017985.1, read as the reverse complement.
AAATACTTCTACCATCAATAAACGTGATTATAATGCTTCTTATTTGTGTTATTAGATGTAGTAGCTGATGCTGTTATGCTTTAAAACCAGGTTTTCCAAAATATTTTTGAGGTACTGAGGTTCTGTATTTTAAAGTTGATTTTTCTGCTTTAAAGCAAGCATGTGTCTGTTATGTGAGTGTGTTTTTTAGGGAAGGATTTTCAAAATTCAGCTGGTGGAGTTCTGGAGTGTATTTTGTGTGCTGCCAGGTTGCTTGCTTAGGGAAAGGTAGCGTGCAGTCTTCAGGAAATAGTACGTTCTGAGAGGTACTTATCTCAAAGCCAGTATTGGAACTGTTGAGTCTGTTCAGAGCTTACAGTGTAGAGCATCTGGAAGGCTAAAAACAAGCACCAAGGCTGCTTCTGTAACAGATTACTTAAAACTCCTGGGTTTCCTGATAGTGTTTCATTTGACAGTAACTACAAAGGCCACATTTGGAAAAACATTATCAGTTGTTAATGTCCCTGAAATGTTCTAAATCTATGCAGGAGCTGGTCAGTCCCTTGAAGGTGTAGCTGCTGCTGAGAAAGAAGTCATCTAACTTGCCTGAGTCTGCTTATCCTTTCCTAGCCATGAAATTACCTGTATCCAACCAGCAGGTTTAGGCAGGGCCAGGCTGGGTGAAAGCTTTTGGTTTCCGAGGCACTTTCCTCCCCATGAGCCACTCTTATGATACGCAGGCCACTGTCATGATTTGTTCGCTGGTACCTCCAGGCCAGCATTGCTCAGTGGTGATGGGCACCTTGGCACATGTGTGCCCTGGGCACCCTTCTGCTTCCTGCCTGCTGCATGGATTTCTACTTCCCCAGTGCCCTTCTCTCATCTTTTTTTGCCACTCAATGGAGAAAAAGACTACTTTCATTCTTCTGATACCTGCTGTGAATCTGAGTGAATGTGTGCATATCCCTGAATGTCATCTGTGCTTGAAAAGTGATCTTCAAGTGGGACTTCTGCCATCCTCACAAATCCACTGCAAGAAAATGAATACATTTCTTTTCTGCTTAGCTAGTTCTTCAGTGTTTCAGCCAAACTGACCTTTAGTTCCATTTTCCCCCACAGGCTTCTGCCTTGTCTTTCCAGCAGTAGTATGGTTTGTCCTTGGTTGCCTCCATGGGTTTACCTCTAAAGACCTGACTGGGGTTTGTCTCTGCCCTTTTCATCACCTATGAAGGGATCAAAATTCTGTCGTTTGATTTATTTCTTTTCTTCCTCCTGTTTTCTTTACTTTTGCTGTGTTTCATGTGGCAATTCGGAACTATTGTACTGACCATCCAGAATGGTGGGGAACTGTCATTTTGTGTCTTTAATACAAAATAGGAAAAAAAGCTTAAGGCAGGACACTCAAAATCCCTGAGTAGCATGCTTCTGGGGACAGTAACAGCAGAAATCACAATTATTGTATCAGATATTAAATAGCCATAAGGGGTGAGAAGTAGATACGTGCTGCAGTGTTTGGGTGCTTTGCTCTCAGGCAGCCTTGCTGCTGGTGGTGTCTGCCTGCATTCCTCCTTGTGGGGCCCACCTCGAACCCTGCCCTGATTTCAGCTGTAACAGTTATTTTTCCTCCCAGTAGCTGGTGCAGGGCTGTGTTTTGGCTTTAGTCTGAGAACAATGCTGATAACACACTGATGTTTTAGCTGTTGATAAGTAATGCTTACTCTGATCAAGGACTCTTCAGTTTCTCATGCTCTGCCAGTGAGGAGGGGCACAAGAAGCTAGGAGGGAGCAGAGACAGGACACCTAAACCAAACTAGCCAAAGGGGTATTCTATACTACAGCACATCATGCTCAGCATATAAGCCAGGAGAGTCACCCAGAAGGGACCATTGGCTGCTCGGGTAGGTCTGGGCATCAGTCCGTGAGTGGTGAGCAGTTGTATTGTGCATTACTTGTGTTTTCTGAGTTCATTTCTTCTTGTTTCCTATTATTATCATTATTGTTATTGTTGGTATTCTTTCTTTTACCCTTTAGTTATGAAACTGTTCTTATCTCAACCTGTGGGGTTTACATTCTTTAGATGCTCTTTCCCATCCTGTCTGGGTGGGTGGGTGAGTGAGTGGTTGCATGGTGCTGATTTACCAGCTGGGTTTAAACTATGACAGACCCACAGCTCCTTTTCTGCACTGATGTGTAAGGGAAGGCTGGGAGCTCTCTTGCAGTGCTTTCTCTCTTCTGTCTGCTGATATCTTTTTGAATTGTTCAGGTACTTTTGACAGGCAGGTAAAATTAGGTAACTGAATTGTGAGTGTACAGTGGGTCTGCTCTGGGGTCAGTAACCTTCCACAGGTGTGTGATGCCAGTGCTGGACCAGGCACTTCTTAACAGGAAAATGCATTACAGCTCCTCTGTCGCTGTCCTCTAGGTTTTTTCCGTCATGCATAAATACTTTGCCTTCATAGGCAGAGAAATACTGAGGTGCTGGTGAGGCATGTCATGTATGTAGCAGACAATGAGAGGGAGAGTGAGCTGGCTTCTAGCTAAAGTTACAGAAGTTGCCTCTTATTTTAAGAGAGCAGTGGCTTTTTGGTAAAAGTTTAACAGTTCACTTCTGTCCTTAAATCTTTTGCTGTTGCTGCGGAAGGGGTAGAGGGGTGGTGGTTCTTCCCCTAGTTGTGTGGTCTTGTCCCCTCCTTTCACAGAGCAAGAGTAGCTGCTGAGCTGGCTAAAGACTGATCATGGAGGTGCTTCTGGCAGGGTTGGTTTTCAGATGGACTAATGATCTGATGATGCTCTCCTAGATTGCTCTGAGCTGACTGTGAAGTGGCACATGTGCCACCAGCTAACTTCATCCTTTTACCAGCTTCTGTCATCTATTTAGATGTCCTGGCAGTGTTTACGGTACAAGGCATTTATAAATAGCTGCTAAAGTAGATGAGAAATTTGGGCCAGGAAAGAGCAGGAGGATGCTGGAATAGGTTTTTCTTCAGAATTTTGTTGGTTAGCTGTCACAGATGTAGCAGCTTGGGCTATGATGGCATGCATCCCATGTAAATGCAGTGTTTTGTAATTTATGTCAAAACTCACCTCCTCACCCTTCCAAACAAAACAACCTATTGGAAAATCGTGATATTGAGATTGTGGCAGCGATCTTTAGAAGTTTTAAAATTGCTTTTATTTGTGTTTTTAAACACTGGTTTAATATTTGAAGGATAGAGTGGTGTATGGGGGGGTGTTGTTGGTTTGGTGTGTTTTAGTGTTTACATCAGTCTCTCTTCACTGTAATATATTCAGGAAAACTGCTTACTGAATGGTATCGCTTTTCTGGCTGTCACTTTTACATCATTGAAAGGAATAAAATACCCTTAGTCGCCACACTTTCTGCACTTTTTGGTGGAGTGCAATTTTTCTTAATTTTTAAGGGTTTGGAGAAAATATACTCTTTTATAGCATAATTTAGGTAAACAGAGTGTATATATTTAAAGTTGCCTCCATTTTACAGAAGCATTTGTATGCTGGCCTGGGCTATTCCCAAAATGTTTAGGGAAAATTCTGCCTTGAGTTTTGTACTAAATGCTGTGTTTACTAAAGGATTTCTTGATAACATCAGGTTAATAATTGAAGCTCCAGCGTTCTTGGTTATGCTGGTAGCGTTAGGTCAAAAATTTGAGGTGATGAGGTTATGGAATTAGCACAGTGAGCACAAGAACATGCTTGAAGAGAAACTGAAAGCCTAGGTTTTTGTGGGGGGTTTTTTTTGGTGGTTTTGGGTTTTTTGAGCAGCTTTTGGTATAGCTGCTGTGTACATATGAGAACAGAAGTTATTTCATGTGTACTTTCTCATGTAATTTTATGCATGCTGCGTATATATTCTGATTTCCCCGCACTCCCCACCGAAAGTTCTCTGTTCTAGTACTACTTCCCCATGCTCCTGACTGGATGTATGTACCCGAAAATTTCTGTATCCTTTTTCTGCTATAAAGCAAAGCTTCAATCCCAGTTGGCAAATTTTTCTTTTTTTCCATTGACAGATGATGATGTACCTGCAGATATGGTTGCAGAAGAATCAGGTCCTGGTGCACAAAATAGTCCATACCAACTTCGCAGAAAAACTCTTCTACCTAAAAGAACAGCTTGCCCTACAAAGAGCAGCATGGAGGTAACTTAACTTGTTTGATTTTTAATTGTAAAGTAAATCTTACAGGTTTAAGAACAGCCAGAACAGTACATTTCGTAAGTCACCTAATGATTGAACTGATTCTTACTTATTTCATTAAAGGGTGCCTCCACTTCAGCTACTGAAAACTTTGGCCACCGAGCTAAACGTGCAAGAGTATCTGGAAAGTCCCAGGATTTATCAGGTAATAACTTTTTGTACAAAAAAGGGGGTGGGGAAGAAGGGGTGGAGACATCACTTAACTTCACACACCCACAAACCACCCCCAAACTTAGATTTCCCATCTGTCCTCCCACCAAGAAACAGCAGTGTGAAAACAACTGCAAACTTGTTCTGAGCTTCAGACTTGAGAGTGTGAATTTAACCTTGAGTTGTAGAATCTGATCCTTCAGTCTGCTTTGTTGCAGGCACGTTAGTTTGGGTTTTTTTGGTTTTGTTTGGGTTTTTTATTCTCCTCAGAATTCTGTGTTAGATGTATCGAAGCTACTGTTAGAAGCAGTAATGCTGCAGTGGTGCAGCACTCTGACTAGGCGTATTTACCGTTTCTCATGTTGATGTATTGTTCCAGTATATTGTTTAGAGGTAGTTTCAGTGTGTCATTAGAGCACCTAGTTGTGGAGAGAGGGAGAGAATTTGTGTGTGCTTGTAAGTAAAGAAATTGCACGTTTATTTGTACATAGGTACTAACAAATATATATGTACTGCAGGTATGTGTTTATTATACGATGTACATGTGTATATAATTGTATTGTTTGTGTGTGCATGCACATATATATTTATACATGCACACACATATATAGGCATACATACTCTACTTGTTCCCTTTTATCTGCATCATTTTTTCAGTCTCTCTTTCTTTTTGTCTCCTGACACACTCTTTAGCTCCAGGAGATCTGCTGTCACTCTTCCCTGGAAAATCAATGCCAGCACTTGCAAACTCCCATTGATGTGATTTCTGTTGCTTTTTTTGTTTGTTGTGTTGGGTGGGTTTTTTTTGTTTTGTTTGTTTAGGGTTTTGTTTGTTTGTTTGTTTTGTTTTTTAGTCCAGGTGTCCCTTAACTTTGTGAATTAAAACTGAGCGCTGGCACAAGCCTTTGGTCCATTTAGATTGCTTCTGTTGAAGTCTGTTCTTTCTGGCTTCTCATCTTTTCCATAGTGTAGATTTTATCTTTCAGGCCACCCATTAACTCTTACAATTTCAGCAACTGTTTAAGAATTATTTGATCTCAGATTTATATCCTTGAAACAACCTGACCAACTGAACATCAACCTGTGCCATTCTACTTCCAGTTTTATTTCCTGATTTGATATCTGAAGCCTTGTGCAAACTCGTCTTGTCATAGACTCAGTTTCCCTTGCCAGTTCCTAGGGTTTTTTTCAAGGTCATTCACTTTTGATGTGTTCTTCCTTGTGCTTGCACTCACCTTCTTGCTTTAGAGAAGGTATGTGATTTGACTTCTGTGGTACAAATTACAGGATGAAAGACACTGGTTTCCAAAGGAATTCTCCATGCTTTGGCTGCACGTTCCTTTTGTTACATTCTTGAGTTTATGCTCATGGGGATGCTTCTCCAGCATGGAAGTACCAGAAGAATTGTAATCAATGATTTTATATTTGTACTTCTAAGATTGTATTCAAACCAGTTGTAATCTAACAGGAGCGTCCTCCTTAACCCATTTTCTATTAATCTCTTTCCCAGTATAGAGGATGGTTATTTTTTATTTTCCCAATTGAGTTACAGAAGTACTCTTCTAAATTTGTACAGGTATTGATTGCATTGAGATTCCCCATACATACACAGTTTTTGTTAGCATAGATTATGATAGCTGTTGTGACTGAGTTGTAAGCATGAGGCTTTCTGGATTGCCATCAGTGGAGATTGTATATTGTCGTCTGGAACATATAGCTGCTTTTTTCAGAACTGTAGATGAAATGAAAGCGTGGGATTAGAAACACAGGATCGTGTTGGTGGAGAACCGTTCCTTCTCACATGGACTCTGAGTTGAGGAAAATTTGGGTAGAAATGAAAGGAGAAAGGAGTCAGTTAGTTTCCAACTGGAGTGAAGCCAGTAGCTGGAAAAACAGAAGACTATTCCTTATTTTAGTACTGATTTCAGAATTACTGCTTCTGAGAGAGAGTTGCCATTTCAAGTTGTAAGGGGAAAAAAATCGGTCTTTGATACTGTCACAAAGAACACATTAGAATTTTGAAATATTGATGTATTTTTTTCTGCCATTTGCAGCTCTGTCCTGTGATGGGCAGCAAGTTCTTCAATCCCGAGACAGAAAGATTAGTGAATATACAAGAATCTTGATGGGAAAGCAACACATAGAAATGTAGAAAATAGACATTTTAAAATACAAAAAATACGGAAACCAAAAATTTAGTCAAGAAATGGATATGATGGAGCTGTGCTGCTTACAGCAGCTTACAGCACAGCTGAGTGGTAAACCTCCGAAGTCAGCATTTGTTAGACATCTGTAGAAAACATTTACAGCATTTAGATCTTATTGATCCAAATATTTGTTTCATATGCTAATACAGGAATTATTGATTTACAGAAAGATTGCAATTCACTACACTCTGGCAGCTTCCTTACATTACCTCAACTGTAAATGTATGCTTTTGCTTACTGGGGTATTTCAGTCTTCACTGCCACTTGTCATGTCATTCTAATCCAGGTTTTTAATCACTTGATGTACTCTTTTTGTTTATTACTGCATAGGTTCCTTCCTCTCTTGCTTAAGATCACTACATTTGCATAACCATTTTACACTGGGCAGTTCTTGCAGACTTAACCATCTTTGGAAGGCTTCAGTTCAGAGCCAGTTTCTTTCTTTGAACTACAGAGTTTCAGTAGACACTGAGAACCCTGAGTTACTGGATCACTCACTGATTATTCTGTACATTAGATACATGCACTGCTCATAGTTTAAAGAACTTACTGCCTTTTAAATTTATATTTTTCTTTTCCTATTGATTTATCAGGTATTTTTCCCAAGAATACTGCATGCTATATTTTCTGACATATTTCTACTTCCTTAATAAGAAAGTGTTTTTACTAAATGCTTTCTGATGGAACAAAAGCTGTTTGTCTCCATCTTCTCCATTAAAATGGACATAAAAGTTACTGCTACAAGCTGTAACTTACAATCTGGGTTTCATGGATGGCATTCTTGGTCTTTGTACAGAGAAGGTAATTCACTTTCAGGCAGCTTTCTCTGCCCTTTATCTTGATATTACTGTCACTAGTTTCTGTTTATTAAATGGTCAGAATTGAAACTGAATTAACTTCACACATATCCTGAGGAAAGAGAATGACATAACTGGTTGTGGTTCTAATTTTCAGTTATCTAGTATATTAGCACTTTATTAAAATCATAAATAGTTCAGCTGTTAGCATCCGTTAGGGCAAAGATAAAGATTGGTGATTTTGTTTTTATTCTTGTCTATTTTCAGCACTTGGAAAACTGACAATTTTTTTATTATTATTTTTTAAAAGTAGGAATATGCATTTATATGTATTTAACCTTCACCGTGTCAATAGCCATAAAACTGTCAGGAGTAGCAGTGCATAAAAGCTTCTGATTTGATGGGCAGAGAAACCTTTAAACCATTTTGGCTTATTTTTGTAAACTGGGAGGAAGAACATGTTGAATGCATCCTGGCTTTGACAGATTACAAAAAGACACCCAAAAAGTGAAGTGTGAATTTATAAAGCAAAAATGTGGAGTTCTCTCTTAAACCCGGGGGTATTCAAGGCTTCACATTAAGAAGCAAATTAGCTTTTTTCAAATGATACTGAAGAATTCTACCTAGTAATCACTGTATAGGTGATTTGAGTGGAGAAATCTTAAATCAGCCCCTGCTTCTGAATTGAGTAGAAGGGCAGTTTCAATCTCTCGTTTCTATGGATTTTGGATAAAGGTGGGTTAGGATAGCAAACACCTCCAAAATCATTGTCTTCATTTTGCAAGCAAAGCACTTGTATTTACTTCCTGGTAAATACTGTTCAAAAAATTGCTGGGTTTGGGAGACCTTATTCTGGCTTTATCTTTATTTATTATAATTGGAGAAGTTTTTTGGCGCTTAAAGGTTAGTCCCTACTCCTTGTTGTAAGGAAACACATTTATATTTCAATTTCTGTCTTGAGAGAGGGCCTAGAGACTATGAACTGCTGAGCAGTGGGAGGCATTGCACTGGTGAACTTCCCCCTTCAATAAAAGAATAATTGAGGTCCTAACATATATAAACTTTAAAGAAGAAAAAATTCTGCAGTTCTTTTAGGAAAGTAACTGAATGTCTTGGGAAGAAGATCAGATTGTATGCCTCAGGGATTTGTGTGTTAAAAGGAGAAGACAAGTTGTGGAAGGCTGCAAGGATTTACTGCCTTGCATTCACAGTATCGCATTTCAGCTTGTGAGACAGTAGAAGACTGTATCTCCACATTGACCTGGAAAGCTACTGGAAAAAGATGAATTCAGAAGGCATGTCCAATTATCCTGTTATGTATTTCAAGGGTTATTAGGACTGTAGAATGAATTGCTGCCGCCTGTTTGACACAGGAAAGAACCTTTATATCTCCAGTGGAAAAGGACCTTTTAAAGCCAGCAGTGATCATGTGCATAAGACTTTTTTGGTGATGCCCAGCCATGCTCACTTCATGGACTTCTGGTATATGCTTCCCAGGCTTTGGGCTTCTCAAGCCTCTCTTGAGCATGAGGCCTTTCCAGACTACTTGCTCTTTATTCATTTTGCTAACTTCCTGTCTTCAGTCTTGCTTGTAAGATCCTGAAGGGGACTATCTTTGCCAGTTTCTGGGTGTTCATTCCTGTATCCTTTCTTGTGCTAACACTTCTGTAGCTTGCAGTGAGCTACAACAAGGAGCTGATCCATAAAAGAATTAGTTTAGATGGGTAAGGATGAGGAAAAAAAAAGTCTGTTTGCTATGGTCAGTGCTGCCAACTTAAAGGATACTTCAGGAGCTCATAGCTGTGGGCATGTGGAACAGTGACCCTCATCCTTTTTGTACAGTGTAGCTTTTTGTTGCAGTGGCTTGTACCTATAGCTTATGACTGTAAGATGTATTACTGTTGAAAGCAGCCATCAGTCCATTAGATAAATGCCCTCCTAACATCTTGGAGGAAATCAGTATTTATGAATTGCCAAGGTGATACTTGTACAATGTATCTTGTACATATACAACGTATCTTTGTACAAGTATCACCAAGGTGATACTTGCATGCAGCAAGAAGAGGTTCTGGGAAAGTCTCTGCAAAGTCAGTAATATTTCAGCATTTCTGCTAACTGCTCTGACCACAGATATGAGCGCAAAACCTTGCAAAAACAGCTATAATCAGTTCTTTTGTAGTACACAGGTTCTGGTGATATGGTCTACAGACCACAGCTCAGCATCCTCATAGCAACCACCATTCTGGTCCTTGCATTTCATATCTTTACTCTCTTTCTAGTTGGAAATAACATGAATATTCATGCTAATTTGTCCAAGGAAGACTTGAGGCTTATCTCTTTTTCTTTTCTTTTTTTTTTTTGTGCGGAATCTCATATGAAAACTATTTTTCAGAATGATTATTCCCTCAAATCTAGTAAGTTGTCTTTCTGAGGGTCACTTTAGTAGTCTGTAGAAGCCAGAATCACAGTTCTATTGCTCCCTAGGTTCAGATGTTCTAGGAAAAATTGAATAATGCAAGGGGCATTACAGGGATGTAATTGCATTATGAATGTAGCAAGAGCTTTTAATACCTTCCATACAAGTCCTCTAAACTTTGGAAGCTGTTCTGAATGGCTCTGCCTAAGAAAGGATCCTAGAGACAACAAAACAAATGACCTGTGTGGAGAGACCTCTGCTGCTGTGAGGATGCCTGCCCCAGAAGGGTCTTGGGAGAACACAAACTGCAAGTGAGGGTTTCCCTATATGAACTGTCATGTGTAAAGCACACATGTGTCCAAGGACAGGGGTTTAACAGAGCGCACTCACATTGCTGCACAGTACAGGAACAGTTTCCTCAGACCTCTCTCAGGACATACATCTGGCAAGTCTAACACTGCTTCTGGCTTGGATTTTTCATTTTGAAAGAGAGCATAAAGGGGAGTAGGTGGAAGAAGGAGACTTGAATTGTTGCTGGCTACTGGTTTCCTGCATCCCAAAAGATGTTCTTTTTTCCTTATGTGCACTTTGGGAGGAAAGGAAATTGTACTAGTAGCTTTTTGAGGTGGTCACTATTTCTGAGTAAATTCTTTTGTGTTTGAAAACATTTGCAGAGGTTTTGATGTTGGGATTAATTATTATTGTTATTATTGTCACAACAAAGCTAATAGTGAGGAGCCAGTATATCTGGAACATACACAGTAGCCTTCTTAATGTCCGCCATTGTACGCACATCAATTCCTCCAACAGAAAAGGTGAACTAAACATTTTTGGAAGAGGAAGACTATAATTTCTGCCTGAATCCAGAGTCAGCTGTTTGCCTCTTTTATGCCTTAGCTTTAGATGAAAATATACTCCAAAAATAAAAAAAAGTGCTTTGAGATCATTGGTGTTTTAAATGGGAATCTTTCAGGTGGCGTATTGGTGATCTGTTTTAGTTGGAATTTGGACTGGTTAAATATGTCAGTGATCTTACATCAATTACTGTTCATTAGCAGCACCTGCAGAGCAATATCTCCAGGAGAAGTTGCCAGATGAAGTGGTTCTAAAGATCTTCTCCTACCTGCTAGAGCAGGATCTCTGTAGAGCAGCTTGTGTGTGTAAACGCTTCAGTGAGCTGGCTAATGATCCCATTTTGTGGTAAGTGAAATGCTATTGCTCATTATCTTGAGGAAAAACTAGATGTGCTGCATGAAATGTCAGTACAATAGAAAAATTGATATGTTGGTTGCAATTAGCGGATACAAAGCCAATTGTATTTTAATGCATCTGGCTTACTTCAGTGTTGTTTGTAACTTAGAAATGTCTGGTTATCTGTGTGAAGCAGTAAAACTTTTATCCCTCTAGTAATGTAGATATTAGTTAAATAATGGCTGTTTTAAAAATCAGTGAGGCATTCCTTCAGTAGCCACTTCTTTCCTTCTTCCCCTCTTAAACCTTTTTCAGGCTTGTGTTGAAATTATGTTGATGCAAAAGAATCAACGCATTTCTTAATGTTAGATGAAAGTTCTGTCTAATGTTACTTAGAAGGCTTCTTTGATTTGGTTTAATGATTGGATACTCAGGCTGGTTTTCCCCCATATGAATCCATCTTGCCTATGGGTTATTGAGAGCTTGGAGAAATGGGATCTAAATTTCTATTTTTTTTTTTTATAAGGGAAAAAATAATACATGTTTCTTGGCCTTTTATTCTTATAAAGAATAAGACTTTAAGAATGGAATTTCAATATAACATCACAAAAATGCCTTCCTCCCCACCCCTTTGTCTTTTCTCTCTTACTGTCCTAAAGACAGTTTTGGGAATGTCTTGTCAGATGAATTACAACTACTGAGATTCAGTGCCATCCTGTAAGTCTGGGCTTAATATCAGCAGGCTCAGGCACTGCTGTTATTTGTATTCTGACTCTAACCAAAAGAATCCAATTGCTGTGTGCTATTTTCTTCTTTTTAAGCCACTGTAATCTGTCCACTGATGAACTCTTTTCGGAATACAGTGCATAGTTTGTTCTCTATGAATACATTTTATTTTTTTCCAGCCCTTTTTTTGACAAGGTGAGAAGAGGTGGTGACATGTTTTGTCTTAAGTTTTGTTATTCTTATGCTACTAGCTTTTCTAAGTGTTAAAGTAATGCTGAAGTTAATATACAATTTGAATCTGATTCTGCAAACAGTGGAACAAACTGCTTAAGTTTCTCCATGGTAATTACATGTTGAGAACTCTTCTGCTTGGATCATGAAACACATGCCAGGATTTTTCTTAGAAATACACAGAAGTTGGTCTAACAGGAAAAAGCAATGTTTTGAAAGTGTTTGGTAGTGATCTTGGTCAAATTTACTGTCACAGACTGGCAAATACTATTGAGAAAACCCAGTTTTTAACATTTGATGTATTATATTAAAGCAGAATAGTAATCAGAAATACATTAATTTTCTTTTCTGCTTGACACTTCTGCTCAGGAAAAGATTGTATATGGAAGTATTTGAGTACACTCGTCCCATGATGCATCCTGAACCTGGAAAATTTTATCAGATTAATCCAGAAGAATATGAACACCCAAATCCCTGGAAGGAAAGCTTTCAGCAACTGGTAACAGTAGCATTCATTTATATTCCAATTTAAAGATGGTTTATACAAGTAAGAACCCCAACTTTTGAAATGTGGCTGATTAATAGTAATTTTTTTAAGTTTAGTCTTTAGGATGATGAGACTAAGGAGGTAGGGACTGATTCTTGTATTGCGTTATGCAATAGGAGGATACCTGAATTTATTTAATGGTTTGAGGCACACTTTAGGAAGACACATCATGGTAAAATGGAGCACTTGAGCATCCAGCCCTTCTATCTTGTGTCTTCCTCATGTTTTGCATCACTGAAATTTTGAGGAAGAGATTGTCATGGTATGTGGTTTGCAAATGAACTGTGAATATATTGTTGCTGTCATATGTTACTAAACTAGTGTGCATGCTGGTTGTCAGATTTGTATGCATCTTCCCTAATAAACCAAATGGCATATTGGTAATATCACTTAGGCGTAAATAGTGATTTACAGCTGACGTGACTGGAGCTAAACAAGTTACCTTTAAGGCGCATGATTGATCCTCTAATCCAAAGTTTCAAAGGTATTGTAAAAATGGCTTGGCATAGTATCTGAAAAACATAAGTAAGGGAAATATGTATCCAGATGACTGTATTATACAATGCTTTGTGTGATTGGTTAGTAAAATTCTGAAGCTTGTTGAGGGCAAGGTTCTTTGTTCTGTACTCCATCAAAAGTGAAGGTATAGGATTCTTTTTCCTTTGCCATAGAATTGTAGTTTGTTTTGTGGCAGGCTGCTAGGAAATCAAAAGATGAGAATAAGAGCATCTGCTGTGGAGCGGATAAGGTACAAGAGGCTTTTCAGTCATTTCAGAGGCTTGTGGCTGTGTAAGTAGGTTAGCTTCTTGGCTTAGTCGATCACTTAGGCTCAGACTTTTTCTGATGGTGCCATTTCAAACCGAGTGCCTAATATGGGAGGTCAGAATACGATCCTTAGTCCCTGGAACAAACTGATACCAGCAAATGGCTTGTGAATTAGGGAATTAGTAGATCTTTTGTCTGTGCATTCAGATCCACCTGCCTGCAAGCTTATAAACTATTTTCCTTGTTTCAGTACAAAGGAGCACATGTAAAGCCAGGTTTTGCTGAACACTTCTACAGTAATCCTGCAAGATACAAAGGAAGAGAAAATATGTTGGTATGTTTCTAAAGCAGTTATTAAGAATATTTCTATATCTCTGTATGGATAATTCCCTGTAAACTTGTCCTTTTTCTTCTAGTATTATGATACTATTGAAGATGCTCTTGGTGGAGTTCAAGAAGCGCATTTTGATGGTCTTATCTTTGTTCACTCTGGTATATATACTGATGAATGGATATATATAGAATCTCCAATCACCATGATCGGTGCAGGTATTTAATCTTTGTCTCAAAGTATGACTTGTGTTAATTATAACCTTAATTACAAAGATATTCTGGTTTATTAAATATCCAGTATAAATGCCCATCTTTCTTCATCAGCCTAATAAGTATTTTCTGTACAAGTGTCACAAACTAAAAGGTAGCTGACGCTTCAGATTGAAATATCGTTGTCTGTGTGTTTGTTCTTGGAATAACTTGTTTACCATTTTATTTCATTAGGATTAAAAAATTAATTTGTCAGGAAGTATACTCAGTTACATGGCTGCAGTTGCAATTTTCAGGTGGCTCTTATGAAATTTGTTTATATATAACCTATTTCCCGAGTAGAATCCAGCAGTGGGAGCAAGCCGAAATTAGTATCTGTCCCATTTTCCTTCAGCATCTTAATTCCATCTTAAGGAAGGAAATCAGAGCATCCAGCAGAAAGATTCTGAGATGGGAAGTTCTTTTCTCTGTTCTCTTCCACAAAGGAGAGCCTTTGTGGAGAAGGAATGAGACGTTTGGAATAGGAAAGATTTAGGAAGTTGGTATAAGCTAATACATCTGGATGCAGATTGTGGAGCTTGTGGAGCTGTCTGCTTTTCCTGTCCCCGCTCTGGGCATGCTAATCCCCAGCAGTACAATAGTGTACTAAGAATTTTGACTGTCTTAGTGTCTGGTACACACCTAATTTAAGGGTTCTGAGACCTCTTGCTTCTCTGGTAACCTAAAAGTTACTTGTCTGCTCTCTGCTTTTTCTGAGATACTGCCTGTCTGGGTTGGGGGTTTTTTGTTTCGTGGGGGTTTATTTGAGGTGGTGGGTTGCTTTTTGTGGGGTTTGGGGGTGTTGTTTGTGAGGGTTTTGTTGGGTTTTGCTTGGTTTTTGTTTTTTCCAAGTCCCTCTTTTCAGGTATCTATCTGTTCTGAATACCAGCTGCTTTGTTCTTCAGCAAGCCTATTCTGGCACTTGCTGGGTTTCACAGCCTTGGCAGCAAGAACAGTTTTGAGCAATGCAGTCAGATTGTTCCAGTGTTAGCCTTAAAACTTGTCCCTGCAGATCTGCAAGGTGCAGCTGTGTTAGTGTGTTAGTTTGTCAGTTCATGACTACATTTCTGAAGCTCATATCCTGAACTTCCCTGCTTGCAGTGCTTTGCTTTGTGCTGTGGAGACATTTTGGAACACAAACTGGATTCCTTTTGGATGAGACTAATCTAAGATATGTTCCTGGAATACCCTTACTGCTCTCTAGTAGCTTGTGTGCATTCAGACAGAGGGACCAGGCTAGGACTTGTCCAGAGTCAGTGTCTCTTCTACCCTCCCTGTCCTGTAACACATGTGGTGTGGGTGTCTGATCCACAGCACTACTGCACACTGTAGTGCTGCTCCTGTCATGCTGCAGTGCTTCCTAATGCAGACATGGCCTTAGACAAATAACAAAATAACCCCAGCATCTGTTTTCAGATGACAGTTATAGATGCCAGTACAAACAGGGCAAGTTGTATTCCTGAAGTGCTTAAAAATCCAGAAGAAACTGGATCAGCACTGACCTAGGATATAAAATTTCTCTGTTACTTCATGAAACTTGAAACGACATCTTTGATATCTGGTTGAACTCCTGCATGTTCTCAGGCTCCTTTTAACTTTTGAAATGCCCTGTGCTTTCTCTTCCACTGGAATTAACTGAGTTATTCAGAAAAAACAGCTATTTTAACCACAGTTCTTTAAAAGCAAGGGATCTGCATTGTGTATTTTCGTAACAGAATAGCTGTCTTGGGGAACAAAACCTCCAAGAGGAATCCAGAAATGCTAGATGTATTTATATTTCAGTTTCTGGCACTGCTGATTCTTCACTTCCTCAGACTTTCTCCACTGAATGGTGAGTGACATTGTAGAGGGAGTCAATTTTCATTTGTCTGGAAAAGAAAACAAATTAAAGTGAACCACTAAGCTTTGGAGAACTTCCTCTTCTCTGTTCAGTCTGGCATGCTTTTCAGAATGGTGGGATTAAGGCAGCACCAAATCTCTCCACAGTTCTACTCAAATTTCTTTAATAGTTTCTTCTGCTGACCTCTGAAGAAGCACATTATTAGAAATGGAGTTCTGCATACCTCGAGCTTTCAAAAGCTTCTGCTTTCTCATATTAGCAAAAATGTTCTTGCAGAATAATGCCTGGTATTCTGGGTTTGTTGTTCTATTGAAATTTGGGGTTATTTCTTTCCTTTAATATGTAGGGTGTCAGATTGCTACAGGAATACAAGCCTTACGAAGAGTGCCCGTCTCATTCTAGATACAGTCTCTCATCTTAATATCTGAATTTCAGCAGTTGTACTGACACGTGTCCTGATCTGAGAATCTTTACTGAATATGTGTGTTTCCTGTATTTTTAGGAGACACAGATTTCATTTTCCCCCCTTTGTTTTCCATTTGTCTTAAATAATGTGCAAGTGAAAAAGGGATTATCAAAGGATTTTCTAATCAAGAAATAAAAATACTAAAAACAATTAGAAGAATTAGTGTTGTTTAAAGGTAAAAAAATCTAAAATGAAGACTGTCATAATTAGGTGTATTTCTTACTTTTGAGAGCCAGAGAACTTTTATATGGCTGAACTTTAAATGTCTGTTGTGCATCTTTGAATAGAAAATTACATTTTAGTCTAGTTTAGAGCTGCGTTCTTTGCTGTAGATTTTACAGCCTGCAAGATCTAAAAGGGCCTCTGCATTTTTTTTTTTTGGCCTGATAAGATTGAGGAGGGTCACAGCTATTTTTTTCTGCAGAAGCGAGTTATTTTTCTGTTAGTGCACAGAAAAGTGAAATTGTTCTATTCCTTTTGAGGAATAGAAGAATACTGAGGCAGCATCCAGTTAATTTTTAATTCTTTAGGTAGTTCCTTATTAAATGTTTTCTGTTAAATTATTTCTAGTGGAAAGTGAATAGTGGTATGAAGCAGAGCTTAGACTACCTTAAAATATTTGCAGCACTGCAGTAATGAAAGCAGAGAGATCTGCCTTTTAGATAGTGAGAACAAGCTGGATAACGATGTAAATGTTGCTTCATTCTGACTGGCACCTTTCTGCCTGAGTGATAAAGAACAGGACATACCACTTGTCTGTTGACACTAGTACAGACAACAGAAAAATATCTGCTCATGAGAAATCCTGTGGGGGCTCCTCGGTAAAATACAGAGTTTAGGGCAAACAGCTGGTCACATTTACACTGGTATGTCTCAAGTTGTGAATGCCTGAAAATTGCTATCAGATAAATCTGCTATAATATTTTTACATTTTATGTATTGAGGAAGGCTTCTTCTGGCTTGCATATTTAATGTCAGTTTTAAATCAAGCTACCTTGCTTGTGAATGAGTATCATTGTATTTATACTGATGTGAGACCGTTGTTACCTTGTGCTCCCTCTTCTGGCTGTTGCATACCAATGTCAACATTTCCTTTGGATTAAAGATAGAGAATAGAGCAAAGCCTGCTATTAATACAGGAAATCAAATTGCAGATCATGGGAACTTGCAGAGGGACCACTTTGAAACCTTCTGTACATTCAAAAGTACAGTTCAATCTAATTTTGTGAGATTTTTCTTCTAAAGAATGAGGATATCAATTCAAAACTCTGAATCTTACATTTGAGGAGCATGAGGAGGTCAGTTGTAGGTCATGGGCAGATTTCTAAGTAGTTCTTTAAAGTGGTTCAAATTAGTTTTGGAATGTATGTATTTAGCTTTTATTAAAGGATGTAGAGTACCAAAATAAATTGAACTTAGTAACAGAGTTACAGTGTCTCTAGACTGGTATCCATGTTTAAAGTGCTAATTCAGTTTTTGTGATGAGGAGTAGCCAAAACTAGCTCTGTACAAGAGATATTTTTCTCCTGGTACTGGATACTAAATTGGTGCAGGATTGTCTTAGAGTAGTTTCTTCACTGTGTTTGAAACTTTGTTTTCAGGTTTTTCTGACAAGAAGACTCTTTATGTGACAGGAATACTGTTTTTTTTCCTTTGTTGTTGTGGACAGAATCTGTAACTCTTGAGGATTTCTTTTCAGTGGCATAAACTGAGACTTAATAAATGTCTTTTTTACAGCACCTGGAAAAGTAGCAGATAAAGTTATAATAGAAAACACTAGAGATTCCACCTTCGTTTTTATGGAGGGTTCTGAAGATGCCTATGTTGGATATATGACAATCAGGGTAAGAATCTCAAGCTTCAGCAGGGCTCTCAATAATCTCATTTTCATGCCTGTGCAGTTAAATAAATGGTACATTGTTGTGTTGTCTTCCTTTTTCAGTTCAACCCTGATGACAAATCTGCTCAGCACCACAATGCACACCACTGCTTAGAGATCACCGTGAACTGCAGCCCAATTATAGATCACTGTATTATTCGAAGTACTTGTACGGGTTAGTGGGCTTTTTATTGTTTGTCATTAACACTGTATTTGAAGTTCCCAAACTAACCAGGGCACATGGAAGCAGCACACAAATCGATTATGATTGCTATTGCTACAGTTCATTTTTTGATGCAGGTGTTGAATATAGGTCTGCAAGCAGTTTTTGTCCTGAAATGGTGTTATTATAGTGACTACTTTGCATCCAAGACCTTTGTGATAATCTGTACTTTGTCTTCTTTTCGAATGAGTTTGGGCTCTGGGCAGTTAGATTAAAACCTGAAAAGTGACAGTTTGTGTAAACTTACCTGGTTCTGACATAAATACAGTTGTAGCTGGCAGGAGAGAGCATTTGAAGGGGGCATGCATGAGACTTTCACATTAGTTTCATTGTCATATGCAGTATTTGGTTTGATGGCATGAAACAGTCATGAGCTGTAACTGCTAAGTTCAGTTTCCTGTCAAGAGTGGAATGATTCAACATACTCAATGTATGAGTTTCTATACAGGCAGAAGAAAAGCAGTGTGGAAAGTTAGACTCTTTCACCATCTGAGATAATAAGGAATTTATGCCATCTGATTAGGAAAACATTGGTAGTCCAGATTCAGGAAAGAAAGGGTTGGAGACCATGGAAGTAAGAGGCTGGGTGGCAGTTCAGTCATTTGGCAGGAGGACATGGCAATTGGCAATCACTGCATGCACAACATGGCAAGTTTAGTGTATTTGAACACAACCAGATGAAATGGATTTGAAGTGCAAGAAAGAAGAGGTACAGGAGAATTAAGATACTGATTCTTTGCATGAAAATGGCAATATGAACTTTATATACCCAAGTTCAGCTAGTTAAATGGAGTGCATCAACACAGCAGGCTGTGCATAAAGGTTAACATAGCTCAACACAGAGGGAAGACAACAAAGGAGATTGTCACTGAGATAATAAACCCTACACTTCTCTGGTATGAACTTTGGAGGAGGGAATTTTGCAGGGAACTGTAATAAGAGTGGTGGAAGGACTTCTTGTCCATGCCTTACAGAGGGAGATGTGCTTTTTCTTGGAGGTTTCAGGCTATAAACTGCACTTTTGGTCAAGGCAGCTCTGCGCTTTGAATCACCATCTGTTCTATTGGAGGCATAACAGCTAATATAGAAAGTGCTAAAAAAGAGGAACAAAAGGACAGCTAGCTGCTGTCAGTATCTTGAGTTCTTTATTTAATCCTGAGTACTGGGAAATTGAAGTATACAAAGAAATACGTGCTACTGGTTCCTATATATCAACATTGGAGACCCTGATAACAAATGAGAGGAATTAAATTCGTTTCTTGTATCACATTCAGTTTCATTATAAAAGGAATTTGAAGAGCTACATGGCTTCATATTGAAACATGTGCTTACAGACAAGCTAGTGGTCCTGATGTTTTCGTGAAAATTGTTTATCAAAATTAAGCTTTGATTATTTTTTTTTCTTCATGACCACTTCATTCTGGAAGACTATTTCTGAGAATTTTGGATTTTCGCCCTCTTAAGTACTCTGGATTTGTGAATGTTTGCTGCATTGAATTATTGCTCTTCTTCTCCAAAACTAAAATTTCTGGTCCATTTTGGAGGCTGTGTGTAGGCTGTTCTATCATCACATATTGATCATTAACTTATATTGACTTTTTTAATCCTACCAAGCCTTGCTATAACCTACTCAGGAAGTACTGAGTGCGTGTAAAAAGGGAAGAAGAATGGCAGCCTGCCAGAAAGGCTGTTTCCAGTGCCATCTCTGAAATATTGATCCATAAGCATTCACAATTTTTTCTAGCACATGCTTGATCCCCTTCCTGTAGACCTCCAAACTGCATTAAAGCGCATTTTTATGTTGATATATGTAAAGTTCTTAATGTATGTAATATGGGAAGATGGGAGCTGTGTAAGTATCAGTGATTTAAGCTGGAGGTGCCTTGACTGTCCAAAGCATCTTTGAAATACTACTAAATAAAGTTTAAATGTATAGTTTAAATGCAGGATACTGAGTCTAGAGGTTCTACTGCTTCTGTTGTAGAAGAAATCTGTATTGGTCCTCACCTTGACAGACAAAAATAGTAGTGGATGATAATGGGCCTTTTTCTTTTTTTTTTTTCTTTTTTTTCTCCTAAGTATTGCTTGAGTGTGCACGATCATTATATTCTGAGTAAACAAAATAAAGCCTAAACTAGTAATACATGTGCTTTGTACTCTAAAAGGACCAATTTCACATGATCAATAATAAAGTCCAGTTGAAGTGAGTCAGAATACAGATTGCTTTCACTTAAATAAGCAAAATGTGAGGGAGGAATGATGTCAGCACACCACACCAGGAAAATGTGGGATATCACCAACACACATGCACCCCCTGCTACACACACCCCAGCAAAATACCCTCCCTGCCCCCTCAGAAGAAGCTGATAAACAAGACAAGATCTAATGTCTGTCTAGAAGAAACTTGTGTCTTAACTTGGGAAACGAAGGGAGTGAGAGCAGTGATGCTAATCCATCAAAGAACAGAAGAATTTGAATGGCAAAGTGTTGTGTAACTTTTGTTCCATATTTAATGAGAACAGGCAGGAATGATAAATGTGTTCATACCCTAGAGGGATAATAAAATATGTTCTACTCTTGACAGTAACCATGGCTGAGGTTAAACAGCTGTAAAAAAAGACATTTGAAAATGATGCAGGATTTTAAAAAGAACTGGACAAGAAATCTTCTGGGCTCCTATTATGTATCAACAGTAACTTGAAACCTGGGTGTGATGGTGTATGTCCTAGGGTGAGGAACAGTGGGGAGATTTAAGTGGGATGAAGTATGGCAGGTAGTTCTGCTTACTGCTTCTGTGTAGGACAAAGAGGTAGTAAAATTTAGAACTGAAAAAAATTCATGTATATTTACAGCAAGTTATAATGGTTACATCACACAGTCAGCATTTTTGATGACTGACTTTGACTACAGGAAGGTAGCAGTCCCAGTATGATTGCATACATCCTTGAAAAATACTTGACTTCTGTGTATAGTGCCTTAAGAGATTAGAAATGCACAGAATTACCAGAGCACACATTAAATAGATGAGAAATACTTTCAGGGTAAGTTTAAATGGGGTTTTTTTGTGGCTGTTTCAAAGTTGACTTCTTGACTTTAAGCCATTTATCAGTGACTTGCAGAGAAGAAATAAAATGCATATTGATGAGGCTTGTAGACAATGACGACTTAGGGCTGAGGGTATCTAAATAACCAGGAGTATGTGTTGCTGCCTTTTTGGAAGGTATTCTCTCAAACAATATTCACATTACTGTGAATAAGTGTGAAGTCAGCTATATGCACAACTTGATTTTATTCCTAGTTTTAAGGGATAAATCTCTCCTGCAAAGCTGAAGAATCTTGGGAAAAGCTTAAAGAGTTGTTGTGGGTAAAGCTCTAAATATGAACCCTCCTGTAGTTAAGTGGCTAAAAGAAGTGATGTGCATCTTAGTTGTACCAGTGGGAATACTGAGCAGAAGTAGAGAGACCGTATTACGCCTCTGCTTAGTCCTGCTTCAGAGTAAAGTGCTCTTCCCTTGTGTCCATAGCAACATGTGGAAAATTTAGAAACAGTTCCATGAAAAGTCCTTAAAGCAGAAGAATTCGGTTGTCATGAAAAACATACTGACTGCAATTTGTGACTTGCATCAAGAAGGCTGAAGGACTAAATTGCTTGCACTAAATATGTACATGTATTGGGAATGGCGTATGCTAGTATAAAGAGAACCAGGAACTGGGTACTAAAGCTAGAGGAATTAAGATGAGCAATTAAAATGGACATTAACAGGGTAATAACCCTGTCACCACCTATTAAGCTTTATGGTGGTTTCTCAGTTGTTGGAAATGCTCAAATCAAAATTAAATGTGTTTCTAAAAGATACACACTGAAGTTCCTGCTACTGGAATTGAAGCAAGAATTAATTCAGGGAATCATTATAGATTGTATTATTCATAAGGGTCAGACTTGACAATCAAAATAATTTCTTTAGGATTAAAAAAAACCCCTCTGTAAATGAGTCTATGAATTATTAAAGTACAGTCTTTGTGGTTCTGTGCTAGAAGGCAATATGAAAACTGACTAATAGGGCATGCACTGACTTGCTTATGTGGTAATGTTTAATTGTGGGTAAGGTGTGTGTTAAGTACGCCAGATACCCCAGGATGAGCTCTGACCTTTCTGAAATCACTATGAATCCACAGCTTGTTGTTAGTGGCTGCAGGATTTCATGTTTTCTTATTTGATCGAGTTCAGGGAATTGAGCTGAGCTGATGAAGCCCTAAGTACTTTGAGTCCTTGGTGCCTGAAAAGAGTTTGTCTTCTGGGTGATAGTATGGTAGCGAAAATGATCCAAGGAGTTTTGTAATTCAGCTGGGAAGAGACCTGTTGGTTTCTGACGTGTATGTAGTTTTGTACTCAAGATTGTGTTGTTTGTACCCTGCTCATAGACAGTGTGTCTTTGTATGCTACAGAAATACTATTTGTTTGGGCTCTTGGAATTACAGGGTTAGGAAAATTTGAAGGGAAAGTAAAGTAAGGCAGTAAATACAGAATTTTATTGTGTTTCTGTGGCCCTTTGGTGTGAACAGTCAGTATACAGTCAGCCTAACACAGGGAAATAAGTGAGTGACAACTGCCATAAGCATGAATTAATATGTAAACTGTTATCTATTCTGGCAGTCCTATTCAGCTGCCCCTTGCAGAGGGATTTTAAAGCAGTTCCTACCTCGGTTTTTGCCTCTGCAAGATGATGGCATGTGTTTTCTGCCTGTGGCTTGCAGTGCTTTGGTGCTGTGCATGGCGAGTCCTTTTGAAATACCAGTTCACACTAACTTTTCTTGCAAAAGCACTGCCAGACTATTTATAAATACACTCTGCTTTGAAGCTATGGTAACTGTGCTGTTTTCTTCCAGTTGGCTCTGCAGTATGTGTTAGTGGCCAAGGAGCTTGTCCTACTATTAAACACTGTAACATCAGCGACTGTGAAAATGTTGGACTTTACATTACAGACCATGCACAGGTATTTTTCAGTATCAGTTTCTTTACTCTGATAAAATTGCTTGCTACCATCCTTGATTCCTCTTTTAATTTCCATCTTTATTTCCTAGGGAATATATGAGGACAATGAGATCTCCAATAATGCTTTAGCAGGGATTTGGGTTAAAAACCATGGAAATCCCATTATCAGACGGAATCACATTCACCATGGACGTGATGTTGGCGTTTTCACTTTTGACCATGGCATGGTAACGTATATGTTTTCCTTTGAAGAAAGAAATACAGATGTTGCATAACTAATTTTCCCTGTTATTGAAGAAAGGTTCAAAAAAGATGCTTTTACATATGAACAGATATTTTAAAATATGCCTACTGTTCTCTTACCCTTCAGTGGGTAACTCCACTTTGAAGACATTATTAGCTGAAAGAGGTTTAAGAAAGGGTTTTGCAGTTGATTGGCAGCCTGTTACATCAAACTATATTACAGTGACAAAATACCTCTTGAAATAGGATGTAAATGGTGGGCTTACATTTACACTATCACTGCGTTCCTTTTTCCTTGAAATAGAATGAAAAATAAGGTGCTAGAAGATTTAAAAATGAACTGAAATGCTCTGTGGAGTGTTAGTCTTATTTTCATGTTAAATCTCAAACAGGGTATGTCCAACTTCTTTGGGAAGAAGACTTTTCTAGCATGGAGTTATACTGGAGTTTTAACACAGAATTTCCTTGCAGAATTCAGGCCTTCTTCCATAAAAAATGTTTTTGTTTTGTTGGGTTTTTTTGGGTTTGTTTCTTTTTTGGTTTTTTGTTTTGTTTTGTTTTTTTCCTGTTGGATGAAGGTGATAAGTTCCATATACCAGTAAAGTAGCAAGTAATGACTTTGCATAGCCCTTGAAATAAACAAAGTTTTTTACCACTGAAATTATTATTATTTTTATTATTATTTTCCTGGAATTGTTCAATGCCAGGTTGGACAGGGCTTGAAGGGTAGGGTTGCTACCTGGTCTAATAGAAGGCGTCCCTGCCTGTGACAGGGGGTTGGAACTGCTTTCAGTCCCTTCGAACCCAAACCATTCTATGTTTCTGTGCTTTTATTTGCTGATATATTTTAAGGTAATATTCTGCATGTCTTCTAACAGTGCCAAATCATTGTTTTTTCTGCTTGAATGACAATGTCCCAGTTCCCTCCTCCCAGCTGGCAAAAATTAGTAGTTTTCTTCTAGCCACTGTTAAAATGGCAAATCTTCAAGGATGCTTTGCATAGGGTACAACAGCTCTTGGTTCCCAGGTCTAAGAAATCATGAAAGGAAGGTGAGAGACTGGTGTGTCTGAGTCAAGACCTGCTGGTCAGAGTAAAGGGCTAGAAGGAAATGCATGAGCAGTGGAAGCAGGGACTGGTATCCTGGGAAAAGTATAGCGGCTCTGCCCAGTTGACCTCAGGGATGGGGTCAGGAAGTCCAAGGCGCAGATGGAGCTGAACTTGGCAAGGGATGCAGAGAGTAAGATTGGCTTCTTACAGGTACGTCTGCCAGTAAAGGAAGGTCAAAGAAAGCGTATCTCCTCAATAAGCAAGATTGTCAAACTGGTAACAACAGACAAGGAGAAAACTGGGGTGCTCAACTATTTTACCTCAGTCTTCACTGGCATCCTGTCTTCCCACGCCTCTCAAGTGGATGGACTGGGGAGCAAAGTCCATCCACTGTAAAAGAAAACAAGGTTTGTGACCATCTGAGGAACTGGAACATACATAAGTCTATGGGACCTAATAAGATGCATCCCAGAGTCCTGAGAAAATTTGCTGCTGTAGTTGCCCAGCTACTCGCCGTGATATTTGAGAAGCCCTTGTAGTCAGGTGAATTCCCTGTGACTGTAAAAAGGGAAACATTGCACCCATTTTTAAAAAGGCAAAAAGAAGGACCCTGGGAACTGCCAACCTGCCAGCCTCATCTCTGTGCCTGGGAAGATGATGGAACAGATCATCCTAGAAGTTATACTAAGGCATATGGAAGACAGAAGAGCAAGTCAAGACAGCCAGCATGGCTTCACTAAGGGCAGGTCCTGCCTGACCAGCCTGGTGACCTTCTATGATGGAGTGACTATATCAGTGGGCAAGAGAAGAGCTACGTTTGTCATCTGCAACATTGTCTACCATAAGATATCCTCATGTCTAGGCTGGAGATGAGGATTTGATGGGTGGACTTTTTGGTGGATGAGGAATTGGTAGGATAGTTGCATCCAGAGGGCACAGGTTAATGGCTTGACATCTAGATGGAAATTGATGACAAGTGGTGTCCTTCAGGGGTCTGCATTGGCACCGGCCCTGTTTAATATCTTCATCAATGACATGGTGGCATCAAGTGCAGTCTCAGCAAGCTTGGAGATGACACCAAGCCGAGTGGTGCAGTTGGTGCACCCAAGGCATGGGATGCTATCCAGAGGGAGCTGGACAAGGTTGAGAAGTGGGCCCATGTGAATTTTAACAAGGCCAGGAGAAAGGTCCTGTACCTAGGTTGGAGCAACCCCTGGTATCAGTACAGGCTAGGGGATGAAGGGATTGAGAGAATCTCTGAGGAGGTGGCTTTGGGGTTACTAGTGGATGAAGAGCTTGACATGACCCAGCAGTGTGTGCTTTCAGCCCAGAACCATATGCTGGGCCACATTAAAAGAAGTGTGGCCAGCAGGAGGCGATTTTGTCCCTCCAGGTCTCATGAGAACCCACCTCCAGTGCTGCATTGAGCTCTGGAGTCCTCGGGATAGGAAAGAAATAGACCTATTGGAGCAGGTCCAGAGGAGTCCACAAAGTTAGTCAGAGGGCTGGAGCACCTTCTCCTATGAGGAAAGGCTGAGAAAGCTGGGCTTTTTCAGCCTGGAGAAGGTCCAGGGAAACCTTATTGCAGCCTTTCAATATTTAAAATAGCCTTATAAAAAGATGGGGACAAACTTACTAGCAAGGGCCTTTTGTGGTAGGACAAGGGGGGATGGCTTTAAACTAAAAGAAGGGAAATTGAGCCTGGATATAAGGGAGAAATTTTTATGATGAGAGTGGTGAAACATTGGAACAGGTTTCCCAGAAAGGTGGTGCCCCATCTCTGGAAACATTCAGGGTTTTGTTGCAAGGGGCTCTAAGCAACCTGAGCTAGTTGAAGATGTCCCCGCTCATTGTAGCGGGGTGGGGGTGGGGGTCGGGGTTGAACTGATACCACAGAATTTGATTACCTTGCCGTAGTTGTTGGGTACTGCAGGACATGGATTGCCTATAACTTTGGCTATAGGGAATAATAAGCTACCTTGTTATTTGCTTTGGAGGTTTTACTTCTAAAGGTGCTGTAGATAAATAGGAACCTCTTTGGTGCTATGCTTCTGCTGTAACGAAAATCTCAGTGTAACAAACTTGATCTCAGAACACTGCTAAGAATGAGGTCAACCAAACCATTGCAGGTTTCACTCTGGGAGCATATTTTCCCCTCCCTGCGTTTTGGTCCTGCCCTTACTTCCTGACACACTTCTGGTCTAGCTATGGCTAAATACATGCTAGGTCTGTTTTTTGGCAAGACCACCATAATTAGACCTATGCTAATGTTATATTCACAGATGTTCTTCTTAA
The DNA here is from genome assembly GCA_009867235.2 of Psittacus erithacus. Classification (NCBI taxonomy): domain Eukaryota; kingdom Metazoa; phylum Chordata; class Aves; order Psittaciformes; family Psittacidae; genus Psittacus; species Psittacus erithacus. The sequence continues at coordinate 2,437 of WYDI02017985.1, read as the reverse complement.
GTAAATGTCTTTTATCATCAGACTAGTTTTGCTGGTAGATCATACTTATTCCCTGAGAAAGATAAGTAATGCTTGTAAAAATGCAAGCATTAGCCACTAATGGCTTAGACTAGCTGAGAAAGATGAGTCCCAAGTCACACTTCTGCAGATGTAGCTTGGGTGTAGACTGGACTTCTGTTTTCTCATTTGGGTTTTCTCACTTTTTGTCATCTGACCTTTGGAACCACTGTTCCTTATGTATCCCTCATGTATTCCATCTTGCTGTCACCACCCCTTTCCCCCCAAAAAACTTAGCTTGTTCAGAGATCTAACTACAGCAAACAGTAATGTCAAACTTAGTCATCCAATGTTTGCTCAGAGGGAACTGTAGCTCACCATTTTGAAGTAATGTTATTCCTAAATAAAATGTTTATTAATTCAGGTACTAAATTGCTTTAGCTTTCCTACTGAACTTCTACATCAGGATTTTTTGCACTGTGTTATGTTTTGGGGGGCTGTTGATTAAGTCTCAGATGCCTGTTGAATAGAATAATAATCTCTCGTAATAAGACATTCCTTTGGGGAAATAAATACCCATAATTTTGATGAATGATTAATGCAATTATAGCTAATGCATAACATAGCAAAGCTTTCAGGGAAGAGGAAGAAGAGAAGCAGATCTTTTTGATTTTAAAGATCAACATTTTTAGCCCTGACTGGGTGATTTTAGATGCACTAAATTGTGAATATTTTTTTCCCCTTTGGTGTCTTCCTTCCCTTGCAAGTACTTGTCCTGTTGCTTTAGTTCTAACCTAGATCTGATTGGGTTCCTGATAAGTGTTGGCAGGCTAGAAATAGTATGAAGAGAAAATCCACTGTGGATAGAATCTAGTGAGGCTTTTGTCCCTATTACTGTAGATGTAGTTGTTCGGCTATTTTGCAAAGAGTGGTGTCAACTTAAGATGTTATGTCTTTGTTTTACATTATCTCATTGTCTGGACACTGCCACTGCCTCGTTTAAGCTGTATTGTATAAGCACTCCTAATCAGCTTCCGTGGATACGTAGATCCCTGCACCCCTCCAAGACTTAAACAAGCTCAAAACATTGATGAAGTTATTTCAGCTACAGACAACTAGTAAAGGAGAGTGATTCAATAACTCCTGGAGGGAGGATGTGTGTATGCTTGGGGGTTAATTGGAAAGTCTGGCTAGGAGCTGCTTGTTGTAAGCACTGAAGTATAAATATTAAATGTGTGAGCATTGAAATACTAAAAAATTAAAAAGCCAGACTGAATTCACTTGATTAATTTTAAATACAAGTGTATTTGAACTGTTTTCTTACCAGTGGAATGCCTGTTCCAATGCTGTGATCAGTGTGATAGCACAAGCAAAATGAAATAGAAATGTTTCCTTTTGTTTAAAGGAAACACTAACATGTTGAAGAGAACATGTGAATAATATTTCTCAGCTGCAAAAATTAATGAAACCTTTCTTAGTCATAAAATCCTTTGAAAGATTCCCCTCTCCCCTTCCATCTCAAAGTCTTCTTTTGGCAGTGTCTTCTATTCTGCATCATGCTAGTGATGAAATTGATGAAATGACATCATTGGCAGTATTTATATCCTCTTTAAGTGACATGGTATCCTTCAGACACAAGTGCTACATATCTAAACAAATTAATGAATTTTCTGTGTTCAGTTCTCTCAAGTCCCTTCTGTTATTTTTGGGGGTGGCTTTTTTTTCTCCATTGCTTGTGACTGTGAAGTGGGATAAGTACATTCCAGTGCTGAATTCCTGGCCTACACGTTCTTTTCCCGTGGGTTTCTGTGCTGGAGTGCTGCCTTTGAAAGGTTCAGGAATGCTTTGGTTTTTCAGTTTCATGCTCTCAGACTATTCTTTGTGTTTGGATACTTGTAGAAACTTCACCTCTTATTTCTAAACTGTCAGTATTCTGATGTTTGCCTTCGTGCTTGTGCCAAACATTTAACAAGCAGGCATCAACACTGCATTGGCAGCCCTCAATGCCCTGCGCTGACCTCTCATGCCAGTTGCCTAAGACAAGTTAGAGACATTTGTCATAAATTGTATTTAGTAGTTGTATGCAAGCAACAGAGGAGTTCCAGTTTATCGTAAGAGTATGCATAGCTTTATAGTTTAAAGCTGAGAGGCATTACACTTGTGCAGCCTGGAGAAGTCTCCAGGGAGACCTTAGAGCAGCTTCCAGTGCCTAAAGGGGCTTTTGACAAGGGCCTCTAGTGACAGGACAAGGGGGAATGGCTTTAACCTGACAGAGGGGAGGTTTAGATTAGACATTAGGAAGAAATTCTTCCTTGTGAGGATAGTGAGGCACTGGCACAGGATGCCCAAAGGAGCTGTGGCTGCCCCATCCCTGGCAGTGTTCAAGGCCAGGTTGGACAGGGCTTGGAGCAACCAGGTCTAGTGGAAGGTGTCCCTGCCC
>WYDI02017984.1:8087-22171 GCA_009867235.2 Psittacus erithacus | reverse complement strand
AAAGTCAAAACCACAGCACTGCACCAGCTACTAAGAAGGAGAAAAATGACTGCTACTGCTGAACCCAGGACACCTATCTGTATGTGTGTGATACATCTGCATGTCCCTGTGGAGTTTGTATTGACCTGTAATGGGATGTCATTGCTTGTAATAAGGTCTCTCTGATGAATATTAACAGATCAACTTTCTATAGGATTACAAAAAGATATAGGATTACAAAAAGAATCTAAGTTCACTATATTCTAACTTCAATAATATTTACAGTTCTCAGCCTGGTACTTTCATTACTGACATCAAGAGCCTCTGTCCACTGTCAGTTCCTGCTCCAGCAATCACATCAATCAAGATGGTCAAGTGAAGAATTCTTTCAAACAGCCTACTTAGGATAAAAAATATAGGAAGGAAAAAAAGAAATTTGGAGCCTTAGAAATTTTCCAAATGTTACTTTTGATTTCAATGGACACATAACTCAGCTTCTTTTTTTACTCTCATATCTGGAACATACTGTCACTGAGGTCAAATTAGAAAAATCCACTGATGTCCCAGGAAGATGACCAGCACACACAGCTCATGTTTTGACAACAAGGACCTAAGTAAACATCAGGTCTTTCATAGGCAGGACTGGCTTTGAGAAAAGGGAAGCAAATAACTGCAGAACAAGCTATGCTGTTGAAGCAACAGTGGCAAAATGGCCCTTACATGGCCCCATTTGCTCTGACTGGGTCATAGTGTAGAGATCAAGCAAGCTCCACAGCCCCTGCAGTACACAGGTACCTGCTGCTGCCTGCACCCTACCCGTGCCCCATGTCTGCCTCTGCACGTCATGAGGAGGGCAGTCACAGTAGCAAGAGGCTTCCCAAGCACTGAGGGAGAGCAAAGAGTGGTGGGCAGCGCTGCATTGTCTCACCTTTTACCTGGTGAGTGGGGTGGTATTGCCTGAGCTGGGCTAGGCACGTGAGACAGGAGGGAAAAGAAGAGGAGGCACTTACTGGATCCAGGCATGTGGAGGTAGCAGATCCATGGGAGATCCCTGTTGAAAAGAGGGGATGCTCAGCCTCAGAGTTCCAAGCAGGTCATGAAAGATGACACTTTAGTACGCGGCTTTGCTGCTGCCATGAAATTAATTGGTTTATGACCCAGTATGAGGATAAAATAACATATTTAATCTTCTTCAACTATGGGGAAGAAAAATGCATTTGCCCGCTTTGCTGAGGTCACTGGGCCTACCTCGCTTGCTGGGGCTGGAATGAATGAAACAGCTTTGTGCAGCCCACTGCAACAGACTGCCAAAGAGATCCTCTGACAAGACCAAAAGGAAGGCAGCTCTGTCATATCTACCCAGGTGCATGCAGTACATTTAAATTGCCCTTTCTCTGAGCAATGGCGGTTATTCATATGAATGCAGTTAGCAGCTCAGCAATTCAATTTATATTCATTTCAGACATGAGAAAAATCACCAGGGCATAGTGCACAGTGGTGGTGAATCCAGCCCAAAAGAGAGAACCTGAGATGTGACAGACACTCCTGTTAACAAGTTAAATGAAATACAGTCTACAAAAACTCCGCATGCTCTCTCTCAACTAGATATGTGTATTATGAAATAACTCTTAGGAAGAGACTGATTAGAGTTTGGTTCTTAATTTAGACACAAGTTGCCAATATAAAACTTACCAGAACCTTAAAGACTATATTTCAGGACACATAGGTCCTTTACAGACTTCCAAGATAAGGCTTTCTTAAAATTAAGAGTGCCAACAAGCAGGCTTTATTCTTGACTGTCTCAAAAATCTTGCACCAGTTAGCAACGGTTCTAAAAAAGATCCTCTTTTACAATAAAATGACTGCAGATGCTTCCCAGAAATGGATTCTCAGAGGCATGAGGAACACCTCCCCCTTTTTTGACTGTGTAGGGATCTCTCAGGTTTGTAAAGCTGCTGCAAAAATGACTTTAAAAAGGTAGTCTGAAAAAAGTAGGCCTTGGACACATTTGAATGGTAATGGCTATAATACCCTGGCTTTGGGGAACAGATAAAGAAAATAGAATGGATTTTGTAACCTGATTATACTTTGTCCTTAGCTTTGCCAGTGTCTTTTCATAATCTGCTTAATTCTTTGCACACCTGCAGAAACATCTTTTCCTCTATGGAGATCATTCTTATTAAATGAATAATTGGTTTGCTCTGTTGCTTCTGTTTTTATTTAAAAGCTAATTTATAGGCAAATTCTGTATTCCCTCTAGATTTTATGAATTATAAATCATATATTAAATGTATTTAACTTAAACCAACAAATTTTCTCTTTCAAAAGCTAGAGGCTCTTCAGCACTGTAAGAAGTCAGCAGTATCTAAGCAGGCAGATGATAATTACCCTGTTCCTTTATCAAGCTTGTGAATCTAATGCACATTAATTGAAGCTTTATTTGCAACTCTAAGTAAAACCTCAGTCTTCAAGGTGTTGAACAGCTTGCTTAACACCTGGAGGTGGTAAACACCTCTTGAAGGTGCCAAGCTCCTTGTAAGAACTAGAGGCCTCTGTTATAACCCAAGGCTTCTCCAGCTCCTTAACAAACTTTGATGCATTCCTTATAAATTCTGTTTCAGAGTGAGAAATCCCTTTATATTTATCTATCTAATATTTGTGTTTCTTGGCTATCCAGACTTCCTCTATCCTCTAACAGAGGATATCAGGCTATCCTCTAACAGAGAACTGTGAGTGTTGTCAGACTTCTAGAGATGACATCTGAGTTTGTAATCATCTGCCTAATTCTTATAAAATTAATATATAAATATGTATCAATGTAATGTAATAGTAAGTGTGCATATAGTAACTGTATGTCATATCCTAAAGCATATCTCTCAAAGATCTCTCTCTCTAAATTCTTTATCTAGCTCAACACTTCTATAGCTTGGCTAAAACTGGAAGTAAGGTTTATTTTTCTTTTGAACAGTAATTCTCTGTACTCCTGTATTTGCAGTTGCTTTTCCACATTCTGATGCACTGGATAACCAAGAAAAAGCATGAATTATCTGAGATACAATTTCATGACTGTAATGACAGCATCCAGGACTCAGTCGCTTGATTTTAGTTGTTATTGCCCTCTTTCATGTCCTTTCTTGTCCTTCTGACATTTTCTGTCCAGCATAAATGACAAATACCTGTCAAAAAGTATACCAAATCAAAACTTCAGCTAATTTTTTAACTCTGGTAGTATTTTTGTAAGCATCTTGTCTTTAAAATACTGCCACTGCAGTCCACTTACAGTCTTCTGCAACAGCATTGTAATTTCCTAAGGATGCCACTACCTATCATCTGCATTTCTGCTCCCACAGGAGTTCCGTTTCCTAACTGCATACATAAACCATTGTATTCTTTTAATACACTGCTCAAGACAGGACCCAGGACACCTGGGCTAGTTCTTGCATTATTACAGGAGAAAGCCTAAGTTTCACAACATTTATTACTATGACTCTCTTAGCTGTTCAAGCTATCTGTTAAGTGAAAACTCTATGACTAACTGCTTATCCCATCCCAGTGGCAGAATGTAAACTTTTCAAAAATATCAGGTTAGCTTACCTGCAATACTGTCTTCTCTCTTTTTTTTTTCTTTTTTTCCCCCATTCAAATGGAATAATTAGTTTTAGGGCAAATGAAATGCCTTATATAAGAAGTTGCACTCTGAGACCCTGCTGGGGCCAAGGAAATCAAGGTTAGCTGTAGCTTCAGTTTCACTTGACAGATACCTTTGGTTAAGGCATTCTTCTGAGCTGAGGATGGCCTGAGATCAAAGTGTATTTCTGCTTCTAGACAACTGAACAAACATAATCCAGAGGAGAGCTCTAAAGCTTCTGAGCCCAGGGACTGTGGGACTTTTTGATTTTCCAGGCGCTTGCCCTTACTCAGTTCACTCAATATGGATGACACTGAATATTCATTATTCAGTTGACCATTTTACTGGCACTATATTTGCCTGAGCAGCAAGGGATGGATACTCCTGAGCTGTGCCTGTGGAGTATATTGCTGCATCCTCACTTACGATAGGTGATGTGGGTAACAGGCAACAGTAGGCAGTATTACAGCTTCAAGGGCAAGTCAAAACGAACAGAACAACCAAGACATTAGGTGTAGGTGGCAGATACATGTGGGAGGCCACAACTAAGGTAATAGGATGAATGAGCCCTGAATAGATGAAGATTACAAGAGGACAAGAAACCATAAAGACACCTAAAGGTAAGAAAGCAACTAAAGGTAACTGTGCCATCCTGTTGTGATTAATAGAAAGACGGCAAGTAAGCCAGGATAAATGAAAGAGGAGAGTGTGAGAAGAAAGAAAAGCTTTGACTTGCTTTGCTTTATGAGTATCAGAAAAAAATAATGCATTATTCCTTTCTTTTCTCTATGGTTGTGAATGGGAGAGGAGAGTGAGATGGTAGGTTTCAAGCATATTCATCAACAGAGTGAGAAGAAAGCAACTCTTGCTTTGTTCTGTTCTGGTGGGAAGAAGGGAGCTGGTGATGGAGGAGAGCAGATTTTATTTGTATGTCAGTTGCAGGAGCAGTGAGCATCGTGGGAGGACAGTAAAACCTTTTATAGGTTTCCAAGATGAAGAGAACTGTGAAAACTTGAAATTTAGCTTCATATTATTTGATCATTAGTGCGCAGAGCACAGAATAAAACAAAAATAATCCATTTCATTGGCTGAGGGGCTTACAGAGACAGATGTAGTATTTGTTAATGCTGTCATGTCCTTATGTTTATTGTATTTACTGTATTTTTGTATTCATATTCAACAGGAGTCAATTGCACAACTTGTATTGTGGTTGTTTAATAAGCTGATGGTAAAGGAAGGAATGGAAGTAGGACATTTTTATGAGAGGGAGGAAGAAATTAGTGCAAGGAAATTCCTTTTTTTTGTCTTCTTTTTATTTGGAAAATGGGTTTGAAGAAAATAAAGCAGTGGCTTTTGTATATGCTCACTATGAGAAGGTTCTCCTTACATTTTATTTTTACTTGACTTTTCCCTATTGAACAGCTTCAGCTTTTTTAATCTTTCCTAATAAAGCTCCCATGACATCCTCTCAGTAATTTTAGTTGCCTTTCTCTGTACCTTGTTCAACTCGAATGTGCTTTTCTTGAGGACCCAGAAATTTTAAGTTCACAGATGTGGGTTTACATAGTGGCAAAATTATGTTCCCTGTCTTATTCTCAGCATCTTTCCTGAAGACAATCTGTATCTTGCTGGCTTTGCTTTGTATACTGCTACTGAACACAAGGCCAATGATTTTGGTAAACCCACTGTGATGTTTCCAAGATCACTTTCCTGAGCTAAAACTGCCAATTCTGAATTCTGCATATAGGCACGCTTCAGATTTTTCTCTAGATGCATTGCGTTTCATTTAGGTAGCGTGATTAATTTGATGCCTTTTTGTCCATCAGTTTTGTAAACTTCTGGAGTTCATCACTGTCTATTACAAGAGCTTGGTATCATCTTAAAACTTCAGGTTTTTACTGTATATCCCTTTCCAGATCACTGGTGAGGATGCTGAGTACATCTGGTCCCAACACCAGCCCCTGCAGAACTCCACTGCTGATGTTTCTCTGCCCTGGAAGCACTAATATTTATTTCCAATCTTTTATCCATCCTCCAGACAATAAAAGGTGATTTGCCACAACCCTGTGGCAGTGTAAGTTTGTTGTTTGGGTTTGGGGTTTTTTTCAGTTTTGGGGATTTTATGGGTTTTGGTGTTGTTTTGATTTGGTTTTATTTTGGTTTTTGGTTTTGGTTTTGGTTTGGTTTGGGGCTGTTTTGGTTTTTTTGTAACTTTTGACATATAATCTGTTCAAAGGCTTTTGGAAATTCAAACGTACTATCACTTTTGGTCGTGTTACAGAATGCCAGCAGGCCAGGGAGACAGGACACCCTTCACTCCAGCCATGCTGACACGAACTGTTTATTCATGTATTCACTGATCCCTTTATTATAGACCTTTCCTACCATTTTCCCATGAGTCAGACTCACTGATCAGCAGCTCCCAGGTTCTCTCCTCTAACACTTGCTGTAGATGACGAATAGTTCTGCAATTTTATGTCTCATTTCCTTCTGAACTCTTGGGTGAATGTTATCTGATCCTGGTGACTTACTGAGATTTAAACCTTCTAGTTAAATACTAAAAGTAAATACTTTTGGTAAGCCTATTTCAAACCCTTCTACCTCATCTGATCTCTGTACTATAAAGGACACACAGGTAATGGGAGCTTTCCCAAGACTGATGCAAAGAATCTACTGAGTTTTTCTTCTGTGGCTTTTTGTTCCCAATTGCTCCTCACTTCCCGTCCTCAGGCAGTATCTCCATTTAACATCCACGCTTCCTGCTTGTCTGGATAAAGCTGCTGGACCTCCAGGAGAAAGAAACATGCAGCACTAGTTGGGGTGCTCTCTCCTCCCCTGTAAATGTTCAACTTGTGGAATACATTGGTATTATCACCTTGGCTGGGGTCAAAGCTAATATCCATGTTTACCTGCAGTGCTTGATGAGGAAGTGCGTAATGAAAAAGATCACAGCATATTAACTAATGATCATTTTTCAAACGTTCAATAAAGAATACTATTTATAGTGCCAAACTTAAAACTATAGGCTATCATTAAGAATGTGTTTGTACTGCTTCAGATTAAATGTCCATCCAGCCTAGCATGCTGAAACTGATATACGGCTGTTCACAAACAGTTAAACCTTACAGCTGAACTTAGATGCTTACCATCTATCATAGAATCATAGAATCAACCAGGTTGGAAAAGACCTTTCAGATCACCAAGTCCAACCGTTCTCCAGCACTGCCAAGGCCACCACTAACCCATGTCACTGAGGGCCTTGTCTACACAATGTGTGAACACTTGCTATCAGGAAACAAACTTGTCAGAAAACTAACTCTGTGAATGAAAAGGGAGTAGTTTTTCTTTGGATTAACTGAATCAACAAATCTTGTGGTGCGAGGTGTGCTAGAGCGAGAGAGTTATGTGGCTGCAAACATGGGAAGAATGGGCAGGACCAGCCTTCTGGGAAACAACGATCCATGAGGATGGTCAGACTACACCTGTTCTGCACACTGACTCACTATAGGTGGGACAAATGAAGTTGCAGATCGATTGCAGCATTGAGCTGGATGTGTATTGCAACTTGGTGCAGCCTGGACAAGTTGCAGTTACTGCACACTTACAGAGCAGCTGTACTGGGTGTCAATGCCCTGCTGTTGTCAGTGGGGGCCTGTAAGGATGGCCCCCGTGAGAAGACATCAGGGGCTGCACCCGTGTTTGACAGAGACAGCTCCAGTCAGCTGCAAAATAGACCCACTACTGGACACAGCTGAGCCTGCCAGCCAAGCTGGTGGCACCTCTGTGAAAACGCATTTAAGCAAAGGTTAAAGGCCTGCATAGCAGCTGTGAGAGAGAGGAGTGAGATCTGAGAAAAACCGCCCTGGATATATCAAAATCAGAGAAGGAAGAGAGGAAGAAGGTGTTCCAGGTGCCAGAGCAGAGATCCCCCTGCAGCCCATGGATAAAACCAGGCTGTTCCCCTGCAGCCCACGGGACATCATGATGGAGCAGATATCCACTTGCAGCCCACGGGGGACCACACAAGACAGTAGGTTGTACCCTGAGGGAACTTGCAGCTCGTGCAAAGCCCATGCAGATGCAGATTTCCTGGTAAAAGCTGTGGCCCATGGGGAAGTCACAATAGAGAATTCTGTTCCGGAAGGACTGTACCCAATGGGAAGGACCCTTGCTGGAGCTGGAGGAAAGTGTGAGGAGGAAGAGACAGAGAGGAGCTGTTATGAACTGACCACAACCCCCCATTCTCCATCTCCCTGTGCCATCAAGAGAAGAGGAGGCAGAAGAGGTAGGTAGAGTTGGGAACAAAGGACTGAAACTGGACCTGGGAAGAAGGTCTGGGGTGGGGGAGAAGGCGTTTTAGTTTTGTCTTTGTATCTCACTATCCTACTCTTAGGCTTTTTTTCTCTCATTGGCAAAAATTTAATTAATCTTCTTCAAGCAAGGCCTGTTATGCCTGTGATGATGACTGGCAGATGATCTCCCCTTCTTTTTCTTTATTCATGAGCTTTTCCACCTTATTTTCTCCTGTTGTGATGAGGGTGCAAGTAAGAGAGCAGCTGGGTTGGTGTCTAATGGCCAGTCAAGGTCAACCATTGTATTCTGTAAAACATGGACTATCTAAACTGCAACCAACTCACTGCATATGCAAAGTAGAAATACAAAGAACTCATTTCTCAGTGCTGCCCAGTGTCTTGGAACCTCAGTCAGAGCAGTAGCATCCAGTCACATTGTCAGAAATCTCGCAATCCTGGCAAAAACGCAGTGATGGTGTAAAAAGCATAGAAAAGCACAGCAAATTATTGCAGGAACTGATAAGAGTTTGCCATTCTACAATAAATAATAAACAGGAAAACACAGGATTTACAAGAGAAGGTGATGTGAAGTGTCATCCCCAGTCATGCACATGAAGAATGTACAAGTTTGTAGGGGTCTGGGTGCCCTGGTTACACATGGGAGCCCCAGGATGCATTATACCCATGTCACTGCACATTCTTGCAAGGCTTCCTCTGCATGTGTTCAGAGGAAAACATACCAGACACAGCCCAAATGGCCCTGATACCATGGAGCAGAAATGTTTGAGAAACAGGTGGGCTTGGGGGCCTTACAGAATTGTTTATGTAAGTGATAACTTTATTTTCATATCTTTTCCAGAAATCTTGGACTTGGTCCAAGTCACACTTGGCATTTTTCCAGCAGGAGGTGGTGTTGTTGTAGTCCTATTTTCATTGTAGTCTGAGTATGTTAGGGGCTTGGTAGTTACAAGTCTGCCATTTTGCTCTCTTTCTGCCTTTCTGTTTGTACAGCTGTAGCCAGAACACAAACAAGCTTCTTGAAAAGCTGCAGTGATGTAGTGATATTCTCTTCACAATTCTGCAGTTTGTTCTCACATTCAGCTACTTCAGGACATACATTTAAAAATACATGATGATGCAATGGCCACAAAGCATCATTCCAAATAGACAAATGAAAGAATAATCAAGCTCTATGATTAGGAGAAAAGAGCTAATAACAGTAACACAAAACTGCAGGAGCTAATCTGCATAGGTTAGGTCAAATGCCAACAGACTTTAGAGCCAGACAGAGATGCTGTTGTGCTTGCTGAAGTCAATGCAAAGATTCTTACACTTTTCAGTATGAGCTGGATCAGAATCAGCCATCTCAAAGATGACAGGTTATTAACACACAGTGCAAAAGAATGAATTTGCATTATATCATCCTGTACCATTTTTTACAAAAAACACACCATGCTTTGAAATTTGTAATTATTCCTTCTTTTACTACTCATTAGAGCAGCTGAGTACACAATAGCTACTGTAAGATTATTGGATGGCTGATTGCTTTATTGCTAACACTGAACTTCAGTACGTCAGCATTCTGATGATCATGTCCTTCCAGAAACATGTTTGAAATTAGTTTCCTCCTTCCTAAGGCAAACATTGAAAAAATAAAGACAGTACAGCCGAGCATTCACAAGCCCGTAATATATCCCAGTTTTAACTCCTTATGTAAGCATAATTTGTTCTTCCATGTGCGTAAGTGTTATGATGTCATATTTAATTGTAAGCTAATGAAAAGACATTCCAACTTCACAAAGGGAATGGTTAATGCACTGGGACAAATTTTGAGCCTGTAAGGGTAAAGGCTGTAGGCTGCTTCCTTTAAAGACATAAGTAGACATGCAATGGGTAAGCCAGGGAAAAGGCAGGGTGGCAGATGATGACCTTAAGACTAGATAGCTGAGTGCTTTTCAAGGGACTGAATCCTAACCTTCCTTCAGCTACAAAGTGCTTCTGTGATCCTTGACAGTCTTTTTTCACATTTAACCTGCTGCATTGGGCAATAAGTGAGCCTCATTCTTTGAGAATTTAGGACCATGATTTCTTTTTTTTTTTTTTAACAGTAGAAATTGGCATATATTTTGTATAGATAATTTTGTCTTTCATTTCTCTGCCTCTGCCTATAGAATGGGAATAATGATACCATCTAATGTAACAGTCACATTGTGGAGATAATTACAATAATGGTTTTGAATCGCTTAACTTATTCTATTAACAGCACTCCTGAAATCTCTGTAAAGAAAATGAGATTTCCTTTTAATCCAAATAGCCAGATGAGATGAGAAACTACTGAAAAATGTCAGTACACTTTCATATTATTAAAGACAATCACAATGTCTGTGCATTGGAGGAGCAAATTAAAATTACACAGAGATCCTCAGTTCTGTCATTCTTTAGGTTCTAAACACCTGAATTTAAAATCTTTTATCTGTTTTAATGCACCAATTTTGAACCTAAATTTTAGCATTTAACTTTCACAGTGCCCACTTAATCTCTTGAAATTCTGGAAAAGCAGATCACGTTATGCTAGGGAAAAGAGTTGCAAGTTTGGAAGTTGTTTTCTGATAATAAGATACATATGCTAGTTACTACAGCCTCTTTCCTTCTGATTTCTTTTGTCTGCTGCTCTTCTGCCTTTCAGATTAATAATCTTCTAATTCCTTCCTAGCTTCCAAATGCCCACAATGAATTTACACTCAACACTGTTCTATTTTACAGCATTACAGAAAAAGCCATGCTTCACTTTCAAAGCTGAGAATATTTGGAGATATTAAATACAGTCAAGCTTTGGCAAGCACTGCAAATGGTGCTTCCCAACTCTAATGAACTTCTGTGTCTGATTCTTCTCTCATTTAGCCATGTTTCTCAACAAATTCAACCATAATGGGCTCTGAGCATCTAAAATTTAAATAGTAAGATACTGAAAAAAAATTACCATTAAAAATGCTGTATAATCTCAATTGCTAGTACTAGCAGCCATGCATGATTCAGGGACAGCGCAAGAGGCTGAAGGAGCTCTTCCTGTAAGGATCTGTGGTTGTGAAGGACACAGGGTCTTGCTAAGCTTCTGTCCCCACAATGTGCTCAAAGGAGAATCCCTACCTCCACCGGCACAATTATGGTTCTGCTGATATGCTGCACCTCTCTTCCCACCTGTTGTGTCACACTAAAAGGCTTCCACTCTGTAGGAGACAGTGAAATTTTGCACAACCAACCTTTGCTTTGGATTTCCTTTGGGACTGGTAACTCATGAAACCATAATGTTCTAACATAACAGGTCTCAAAATATTCTTGGCAAAGCAGTATTTTTATATAACTCTGCTGTTCCCTTCATCTTCAGCAGCCAGCCAAAAACGGTGGAGTTGTTGGCTACTCTATCTTGAAGCAAAAGTGGTTGGCAGTGTGTTTCTTTGTTAATGTTCTCTTTATTTTCAAATATGCGCCAAGCTCCATATCTTTGCATTGAGGAAGAGGAAAGAAAGAAAAATAGATTATTCATTTATTTTGAGTTTTTCTTCCGTCTACAACACATCCTTAAGAGCCCATTCATTTGTCTCTAACTGAGGTCATGCCCTAGAGCTAGGGTGAAACTTAGGCCTCTGTCAGCTTCACTGTTCACAGGGACATACTCCTCCTTCTCTTGAATGACCTCAGCTCTACCAATCTGTCTTCTATTAATAGCACCTAGATGAAACCCTTCTGCTCTATGCAGTCAAAATTTTGCATTCTGATAACTAAAACCAATGACAGACATCCTGGGTTTGACTGAGAGTTGACAGAGATGAATCTGGCACATCACTTAAACTAACATAAGCTACCTAAAAAGTTTCAAAATCTGATGTGTCAAGCTTGCATTTATCTCATGGTAAATGTAGAAATCAAGGCAATAAAAATAAACTTTGCTAACATGAAGATTTCTCTTTTCTCATAGTTATTAGATCACAAAGACACCTCAGCTCCCCAATAATTAATTAACGTTAAGTTGCAGCAACATAGAAGTAATCATTTTTAAAAGCCAGTCAAGTAAATAAATTTAATTTTCCAGAGTAATTAGCCAAGCAGCTATAACCAAGATGAGTGATTTAATTAGAAATTGAATTATGAAGAACTTGTTGATGCTGATACACAAAAATCCCCAAGCAAATATTCAGTCAATCCTTTGGAAGCCTATAGCTTTTGTTGGCGTTCCTATCAAGACAACTTCAACAGTAAAGGCTTCTTCTCAAGCAAATAAACAAATCTATTTCTAAGTAATTATTAGCACACATCAGTTAGTGAATGTTGTAAGCCCTGATGCTGCATGCTAAGTAACTGATTGCTAAAGAAATGGAATTAACATTTAGAAATGTTCTGCCTGAAATGCTGTCTGATTTTGAAATCAATTAAGGAGCAGTAATAAAGATCAAGATCAGGGTCTTATTTTTTCTGCAGATATTCAAGAAGGTGAAATGGTGTTAGAAGACATCCCCTTACACTCTGCCTGTGAAATACAGTCCCAGTATTTGTTATCTCTTGGGGAAGTGGTGAGCTCTGTTCCAGCGGTGCAGAATGGAGCACCCCTTGTAGCATCCCTTCTGCAACTACAGGATAAAGAATAGAAAGAAAAAAATATTCTTTTCAAACACAACAGTGCAAACATTTTCTTGGATGTTGCAAAATTTGGGAAGCCATTTGCACAGTTCATCTCAGTTATTTTAGGCTCCTAACTGAAGTGCCAAATTTTTAACAGTGAATGGCAAGAAATGTCTTTAAAGAGTGACTTAACGAAGCCAAGTGTAAGTGCCTCTCTCCATTCATTGATTAGAGAAGGTTTTGGAAAACGTTTATGATTTTCAGAGGTGCCATAGGGCTGACGGAACCTCATATTCTACACATGGAAGAGTGCCTTGTAAGCACAGTCATCCCGCAGATAATCATACCACACCCGTTTGTTGTTATTTTGCATAATGGTACTTTTCCAAGGATACAGGATGACCTATTCTTGGTCCTGAAACAACTTTGCAAAAATGTTACAATATATTCTATTCCATTCCATTCTATTCTATTCATAATCTGTAAAACAGATTGACTAACTGCACCACTCTATGCTATCTCATTCAGACTCCTAGTGTTAAGTATTATTCTTCTAGATGACGCAATACTGTATGCATTACAGTATTTCTGCATAGCAAGTCATATACACAGAAATTACAGATACAGGTATAATACTTAAATGTTGCTTTAAACTAAAGCCAGAAACTGCTGTGTTAAATTAGTTATCTCAACTATACATCAGCATCATGCATTCTGCTGAACATTTAGAAAGTGACTTGCTTTTTCACCACTGGTACAAGAAGGTTAAACTCTATTTGCTTCATAAGGATTCCATTCATTTGCCTGAAATATAGTAAATATAGGCAAGGAATTTCAAAAGATTGAGATCACCAGCAGGGTAGAGCATGACCATATATAATCTTATACCCCTATCGTACATGACAGTTTGAATATTTTCCATAATACAGTCATGACATTTATACTGTACTACGGATAAAAGTTACCACTAAAAAAAATTTCTTGGCATGCAGTTGCTGTTCAATATCATCTTATATACCATGGTATCTCTCTCTATTTCAAGGGAAAAGTCGAATTGCTAAGGTACTTACTGTGCAAAGACTTCCTGTCTTCTTTATCCTGAACTTTTTATTATTTTCCTCCTGTGGACTGTGTGACACAGAAAACTTTTGCACACTTGGAGATTTGCTTGTTGCTCACTGTGGCTCTTTTGGAAAAACTAAAGACTTAATCACTGTAGTAACTAAGCAAATAGTAAGAAATAGGAGGCAATACTGTGAGTAGATGAATACATGAACACAGGACATCACATCAGCTTTGGTGTGAAACAAGAGGAGCAGACCCCAAGATAAAACATTCTGTGGTGTCTGCATATGGAGGAACACACAGGCTCATCCAAAAAGCAATGGGGAGATGGACAAACTAACCAGTGACTCACAGAGGGATGCCCTGTGGCTGTAGCCTTTATCGGTGAACATGCTGGAAGAGCAAAGGCAAGGCAGAAATGAGTGCTGTCCTGGGTTCAGCAGTAGCAATCATTTTTCTCCTTCTTAGTAGCTGGTGCAGTGCTGTGGTTTTGACTTTCAGCC
>WYDI02017983.1:0-35556 GCA_009867235.2 Psittacus erithacus | reverse complement strand
CGGCCTAGCATTTGGTCTGCTTGTACAACTGCTCCAGAGAGCCATGCCCTTTCTCATCAAGCCATTCCTCAACACATGACCATCAGTTTCTCTTCAACCTTTTTGTATGCTTCTCTAGACACACAAGACAACTCGCATTGCCATCCCCTTCTTCTTGACATGGTTAATTAGTAAATATGTTTGCTTGTAGATCATGATTTTTTGTCTTGCATATGTGCATATCAGAAGTTGCTCTGGTAAAGTACAGCTATGTTAAAACCACATGATAAAATGAGATTCTCATTCTTTATCTGATGCATTTCACTTGGCCTTCCATCTTCTATTTTATTCGTTATCTTCGTATGTTATGAAGAATATTCTATAGTATTTTATTTTCTGCTGTCTTTTGTTAATAGCTGGTTCTTTTCTCCTTCTCCTACCTCTTCCCTTTCTCAAGCTTTGCTTCAGTAAATTAGATCTGCTTCTTTGCTATTTATTTAGATATCTAAATCTCAAACCAAATCTGAGATAATCACTTGATAATCACTTGATCTTCTTTTTCAGAATTTCTGTAGAATGCTGCATCCACCAAAAAAAAACCCCAAACAGATCAACCAACCAGAAAAATCAAAAATCTGATTATCATTCTTTCTGCTATATAATCAGGTCATGATGCCATGATTAGTGCTGCTAGATCTTCAGTATAAATTTGATACTGGTGGTTTGCCAGCATCTGTGCCATTTGTGTTGGAACAACCTGAAGATGAAATAAAGAGCTTATGTGATGCTCTCCTGGTGCTGCAAGAGGGACTGTATCAGAAAGAGCCTGTCAGTGAAAAAGTAACCCATGAATACTTCTAACCAGATGGACCACTTTGCATGGTATCAGCATTCAGAGCATGTGACCTCAGACTTATTTTTACTCAGACATCTGAGGTTACAGATGTACTCAGTGACTCATTCATGGTGACTTGATTCTTTGTAATGTATTTCTTCATGGTTCTTAGTGGAAGAAGGGATTAGTCAAAATTTGGCATTTACATTATCTTAGGACTTCTATGCCTAAAAATCTTTTGTATGTATTCAAGGCATTGAAGATTTTCTCCTAGTAGATACGTCTCTTGTAGGACTGTTCAAAACGTTCTCAAGAAATCATAGAATGGTTTGGGTTGGAAGGGATTCTAAGAATCATCTAGTTCCAATGCCCCTGTCATGGGCAGGGACAGCTTACACTAGACTGCGTTGCTCAGAGCCCCATCTTGTCTGGTCTTGAACACTGCCAGGGATGGGGCAGCGGCAACTTGTCTTACCACTCATAGTGAAGAACTTTATCCGAATACCTAAGATAAATCTCCTCTTTTTCCATTTAAAACCATTACTTCTTGTCCTGTCCCTACATACCCTTGTAAAAGGTCCCTCTCCAGATTTCTTGTAGGCCCCCTTCAGGTACTGGAAGATTGCTATAAAGTCTCCCCGGGGCTTTCTCTTCTCCAGGCTGAATGAGCTGAGCTCTCTCAGCCTGTCTTAATAGGAGACTGTCTGCCATTATATCTCCAGCTCACATAAAAACAATCTCCATAGGTATATTTCTTGTATGAGTAATCAGGAAAGTTGAATTCTGAGGCTAGGAATGTGATGGTTTTGTTTCCTCTAATCCTTTCCAATGTCATAGCATACAGATAGAGGAGTTGAAGTACATAGAAATGATAAAGTACATTGACAAAAACCTTTGTCATGTGTGAATCTATTGTGTGGAGGAACAGTGGTATGTTTGCATGCAGTTTCTGCTGCAGTGTCATTTCAAATAACATTAAAATCCCCCCCAAAAACCCCAACCCTTTATGATTTAGAGTATCTCTTCATTTTGAGCATTGTTTTTTTTTTCTTTCATAATGGACATTATCTGTTCAGTGTGATTTGAGCTACTTTACTATTGGACATTTCTGAAAAACAATAACAAATCTATGTATGCTCAATTCCCTCAAGTACCTTCCGAGAAACCAGTCATCATTTATAGCTACCTTTGATTTCATGACAGGGAATAATTTATAATTGTATGCAAACATGCAGAACTGCAGATAGGTAAAAATTCTTCCAAACCAGCAAAAAACTTATGCCAAACTTGGCTTCTCTTTATGCAGAGAATCAAACCCAGTCATTTACACAAATTTACAAGAAAACTAAGGCCAACCCATATTTTGACATGAGCTGTAAAACCACCCACTGCTCTCATTGTATCACATGTGCTCTTTGCACTGAATCAGCAGTATCTCTTGTCACTCCCTACAAAAAAGGTTTCCTGCTGCAGATATTTTTCAGCAGAACAAGGTATGAGTAAGCGACAATGGGAGGGAGCTTTTGAAAAGTTAAAAAAAGAGGAAAGAAAAGGAAAAGCAATGAAAGAAGCAAATGGAGAATACAAAAGGGAAGGCACAGGGTGAGCTGGTGGGAAATAAAGAAAACTGCACATGGGCGGGCAATGATTAATTTTCTGAAAATTTATAAAAATAGGTAGTGAATCGGGGATGGAACCATAATTGAGCCAATGTAGGAAAATTCATGTATTCTTATGCATGTTATTTGTGAAGGAGCATGGAGAGAAATTACTTAATTCTGATATGGAGGCTCCCTGAGGCTGGTCTAACCTTTCCTATCTTCATATAGCACTTCTGTGCAAAATACTGAAAAGGACAAATGAATCCAAAAGCAGCTATTCCATGTCATTCTGCTATTTTGCTGAGAAAATTTACAATCTTAGGAATAGTAACACAGATAAGTACTAAGGAAAATATTCTTGTAATTCTGTCTTTAAGGAGAGAAACTTCCTAGTTTTTGTTCTAAATGAGGGCTCAGAAGAGCCCATCTGAATATGTTTGAAACCTAGTCAAGGAATTACTATGTTAATTTGTGCATTTACGTTATCTTCTTCAGTTTCTTACCTGTTCTTTAAATCAAAAAAGTCGAGCTTTAAAGATCATTGTGTCCCATTGCTCTCCAGTGTTGCTGGCATGCTTTAATTATGTTCTTTTAAATTTGTTCCATGTTCAGTCCTCCCTGAGTTGAATGAGAACCTCAAAAAAAATGTGGTCTTTTCAAAGGACTATCAGAATCATAGCTGAATAAGTGATTACAGGAGAGTGGAGACAGTAGGGTGAAAGAGGAATCAGCTGAGCCCTGTCCAGGATTGAGTGCTATCTTGGATATAACACTGCAGCACCACATCAGATGAGCTTGTGCTACGGGTAGCTCAGTTGCAAGATCTGTCAGAAGAGAGATATGATTCTTTCAGCCAACAAGGAGCACACAGGTCTTGTCTGTATATTCCTCTTTCCTCTCGCAACTCAGAAATGATTTCATGACAGTGCTGAAAACATATTAGACCTTTATGTTGTGCCAGAAGAAGATTACACACCCAGGAGCGAGTGCTGAAGTCTATTACATAAAAGTATTGCATCCCTAAATTATGTCATGGCAGGGATTGACCTTCATGGCTAGAACATAAAAATGGCTTTAATTTTAATATAGTGTGTTTTAAGACATCTTGGGAGCCAGCTGTCTCCTTTTAGAGCTCTGAGGTTTTCTCTTTCATATTTCTCTAGCCTTTATTACCCCTAGTTTTATTCAAAGTATGTATGGGAAAGACAATCATGCCTTCTGAAAAAGAAAAATATGCAGTAGCTTATGCCACACAATCTACAGTTTGTTGTCAGTTTTTCTTTATAATGAATTTTTCATTGTACCTGTTATATTATTTTTTACCATTGATTCTACCTTAAGCAAGAATTTAAATGGCTGTTAGTTTAAGAATTCGGGGAGTCCCATCTACTGCAGAATAACAAACATTTGCTTGAAGCTAAATGTCTGTTAAGTGTTGTTGTGAAGCTGTCTTTGAGGATGATCTCTTTGTTAGGTTTCTTTTAAATATTCCCTAAGAATTCAAGGACAGTTCTTTTCATGCAGAAATTTGAGAAACCAAACTCAAATCCAGAATGAGCAAGTGTTCCTGGATGACAGATATATTGAAGAAAAAGAAAAAGGGGGTCTGGAAGCTTTTCAATATCTTAAAAATGAAAACCAACCAACCCTATAGTGATCAGAACTGGCAATAAAAGATGCAAAGATATGTAGCAAGGGCAAGAAGAGGGGGAAACAGATGGCAATTCAGCCTGTGAAGGAAAAACACAATAGAAGAGTGTCAATATGAAAGTGTAATGAAGAACACTAGAAGAAATGTCATAGTTAAGTTTAAAACTATTATACAAAACCTTACAATCTATCATATTAATTTCAAATCCTTATAACCACTTTTTAAGGAATTCTCAGTTCACTACAATTTGACTCTGAATGTGCTTGCCAATGTTCATGAGTCCAACCAAAATTCATTTTATTGGGGCACATGCTGCTTACATTGAAGAACCTGGGTTCAGGAGGTCAGTCATGCTCACAGACAAGGCCCAGCAGAAAAACCCCCTTTTTCTAGTTCAGCACTGGTGGACTGTTTTTATTCCTTACCCCAATATGTGGTGATACTCCATAAATCAGAGGTGATCGGTATATGCATTTTGAGCTGTGTGCAGATTACACAGTGGAAATTTATCATGGAGTGGGCATGAAGGAACTAGGAAAGGAAAACCAAAGCTGCCAGGCTGCCCTGAATTCAGAAGCCTCATCTTCCAGGGTAGCCTACAAGTTAACAGCTTTTTACACCTATGGAGCTCCCTCAACGCACTCTTTGAAGTGTCATCTCCTGCTAGATTGCTGAAGTATGCTACACGTGTTGTGTGATTCAGGGATATGGAGGTTTGGAACAGCGAGGGAGAGCAGGGATTGTTCTGTGACAATCTTACTACTCGGTAATTTCCTTATTGTGGAGAGATTGAGATGATGCTGTGTTTAGAGCAGGGTGGGACTGTGACAACCAAGAGGGTGTTCTGTGTGAAGATTATTGGCTGCAGAGAAGCCACTTTATCATGTTGTCCTAATGGGAAACTAGACACATGATAGTGTGTGGAAGGGACAAGGGTTCATAAGAACATTATTCTCACGAGCAATTTGAAGATAAGTTAGGATAAGAAGAGTGAGAAGAGAAACTAGAGTTCTTAGGTTATTAATGAAAAGGCTGGCCTTTAATTCTGTCAGATAGCATATCGCTGTCTTCAGAAACTTTGAATGAAAGATGTAGGAAGATAAAAAAGGGTTTTGAACATCCTTCTTTCATAGAGTTAAGCAGTGTCACGTGCATTGTTCATTCTGCCTGCTGCCAATTATTACTGGGGGGTGGAGCTTTTTAACGGCCAGCTACAGCTGCCATAAAGATGTGGTCTGTGGAACGTACTAGAACTAGGACAGCACTGTTGGCTGGGGAAATCTGTTGTGAGGGAAAATGAAGAGATGGGGATAGACCAAAACCTGAGACACATGATGGATGAAAACTGTCACTAAGATTTTATCTCATTGAAGACATACCATGGTGTGAGTGAGAGGATAAAATACCTTCTATGCATTCGGAATAGGCCACAGTTTTAGTTCAAGGCTCCCATTAGGCAAAGCATCTGTACAAGATAGCATCTGAAGACATGCTTAAAGTACCTATTCTGAATAATAATAGATGTAAACAGTGAGTTTTGTCTGTTTGTTGGGTACTGGCGTTTTGTTTTCATTTGGGTTTTGGTGGGGGTTTGCTTCTTTTTTTTTTTTTTTTTTTTTTAATTATTATTTATCCTGGAAAACAATCTAAAAATATTCATAGAGAAGGAAAGTGCAGATTTTTATGTTGTTACTTAGTTCAGAATTGGCATGCCTTATAGTATAATGGAGGTTTGAATGCAAGATGGGAAATGATGGACATCTGCTGTGCAGGTCCCACTGGGGGTAAATTCATAAGAAAGCGTAGATTTCTGAGTCCCTATTATAGTAAGAGGGAGAACCCCTTCCTTTCACAGAGCTATCACCCTTTTTCTTTTAGAGTCAGCTGCCTAGGAATCATTATGAGTTTGAATAGGGTGAAAAAAAATTGATGTGGGCCTCAGAAGCCACCATGGCTTATAGCTGCGACTGTAAATCTCTCTCTCCTCTCTCTTCTGGTGCCTCTTCCTCTTCTGTTCAACATATACAGGTTTTCAGAAGGAAAATACAGTGGTTTTCAGCTGAAATACCACAATTGGAATGTACATATGAAAGAAAGACATCTTTTTTGATAAAGTCTTAGGTGGCTTTCCTGCAATCAATGAAACACTCATTTTTTCATTCAGTTTATACTGATTCAAGTGGAACAAAATACCAGTTTTTCAGCCCCCTGACATGTTACTTTTCACTGAAAGGTCAAATGGCAGGTAGTTTTTACTACTTTCTTGTGTTATTGCAGAGGTGAAGATGTAAGATGTTGTAAAAAGTGTATTGTATATGGATTTTCTTATACTATACATGCAGTATGCTTATACTACTGCATGCAATTACAAAATGGTATGTAGTGTTGTACTCTGTGTAACTCTTCTTTCCGACATCAGAATATATGAAATACATATTTCAACCTTGGGCATACCTCAAAAATGTCAATACCTGCATTTATTTTTGATTTAAATCCACAGCCTATTTGGAAGATGTCACTCATGCAATTATATGTACATCTCATTAAGCAATAGTAGATACTATGTAGAAAAGGTTTTACTTTCACAGCCTGTGGTTTTTATTGAGATAACAGATGGTAATTTGAGAAGGTTTCAGTTTCAGGAGTATTAGGTTTCATCTTTATAGCCATAATTACTTCTGAAAGTTACAGATAAGATGCTTGAAATTTCAGATTGCTGTTGCACTCTTTCTTTCTTTTTTTCTTTTTAAAGGAATACTATGTACTGTTCATTGTTGTATGTAAACTGAAAGATACCCTGGCACTTGTTTATAACCATATACTTAAATCAGCCATCTATATACATCTAAACAAAATCTATCACAACTAACATTTATTATGATAGTGGCAGTGAACTGCAAGTGGCATGCTGTTGGAAAGAAGATAGCAGTGGTAGGGGACATGAGCTCCTCAAGATGAAGATTGCAGGGCAAATTCACTATGCAATGATCTGGTTTTTATCAAAATTGTTACTAAATAAGGCTTTTAGCAGAAAAGTAGCACTATTTGATTATATGATTTTAGATGGATTATTAAAAAAAAAGAATAGAGGTAAATTCCTGGAGGCTCTGATGTGACTGTGGCAAGCATACTGCACAGCACACTCAGTTGTTCTGTTTCTCCAGTCATCTGTAGCGATAATGTGAACATGCAAGGGCAGTGGAGTTTCTTCCCAGCTTGTCTGGCTTTCTTTTGATGGAAATCATGTTGTGAGGCAAGGTATGTAATAGTGCATGCATGTGTCTGCAGACACTAAGCCTTGATGCCACTGGCATAGCTGGGGGGAAGTGATCTTGAAATATTTGTTTCAGATTCCTAATCAGAATTCATAGCTGGAGCTACTATTACTCTTGTAGAAGGAACTGAGAAGATGTGTGCAACTCTGACTTTGACTCAAGACAGCCAGGTGGCTGAACAGTGGAACTCTTTTTTAATCTGTAATTAATCACAGGTCTTGTTAATGGTGATAGGTATGCTAAGTATTTTACATTTAGGTTGAATGAAAGAAGCAATGAAACTGCACCTGGTGTAATATAGCTGAAAAAACAGAGAAAAAGCTTCTTGTGGGGAGTGGGGGAGAAGGATTTCTGAGGAATGATAAAAAATAGTAGTTCTAGTTTGTTTCTGTGTTTCCTGTATGTGCATACGAGGCAAATAATTAGAGAGCAAGAAAACAGAGCCAGTCATTTGTGCTAAGAGAGGGTAAAGGTGAGATTTCTTAAGTCACAGGACCGTCTGGAAAAGTAGCCTTGGAAACCATGTCCTGCTTGTTCATCCTCTTCAAAGAAGAAGGATTTCATGCTGCTTTTTAATAACAACTGAGAAAGCACCAAAAAGGAAATAACAGTAATACCCCTTCTTTTCCTCCTGTCTCCAGACTAATTCCCACAAAAACAGTCCAGCAGAATGCTGGTTGGCTGGACAACACTAGCAAAGGATAAGCACTGGATAACATTTCAGACTATGTTGCCAAGGCTTTGCTCTTCACATAAAATTTGTGTTAATCTCTAACAGACATATTTATTTGACCATGTCGAATGACAGTTTATCATTTGTGTGTTCCAAAATACTATGAAAATTTGACTCATCACAGAACAAGTTTGATTTTAGAATACTGCAAAAGTTAATGCCCCATTACACAATAAACTAATCCCATTATCTTGTTAGTATTTGCAATAAATCACATTTCATCACCCTATTATGAAGCATCTGGTCTCAAGTCGAGAACTTTGTCATAGTGCAAATGTAAGGACTTTTAGAGCTATGTCACACACTGACATACCAGATGTCCTTGGTTTTTGTGCTGTTACAATGAAGTATTAATCATCTGGATGTCAGAGACATCCATGGGCAAAATAAGAATTTTTT
Organism: Psittacus erithacus; assembly: GCA_009867235.2. Classification (NCBI taxonomy): domain Eukaryota; kingdom Metazoa; phylum Chordata; class Aves; order Psittaciformes; family Psittacidae; genus Psittacus; species Psittacus erithacus. Next base: position 27,083 of record WYDI02017983.1, on the reverse strand, counting down.
TCAATAATTCAGCATAGTCTTGCCATAAACTACATGGTAAAGGAGTGAGCTCTGAAGGATGTGACTAATTAGCTGCTACTTCTCATCTAAACTAGAAGGCTTAAAGAATAGTGGGTGTTAGTAAAGGCTAGGAAAATCTACAGTGCTGGCTTCTGTACACACTCTTGGGTTTGCTTCGGAAAGGAGCTAAGAACTGCCTTCCAGAACAGGAATTGTGTGGGTATGCCAACAGACTTTGGGTAGGAAGGGCTGAAAATTAGGTCAAAGCCTTTCTTGTTTGCTTGGATATTGATGACCAAAGTTTTAAGATTTTGTGTTTTGTTTGCATTATAAATTTCTGTTGGTTTATGACAAAAATAAGAATAGTATGCATGAAATGAAGTAATTTGCATAGGTTTGAACAAAAGGCTGTCATGTGGAGCCAGGGCAAGAAACAGATAGACTTAGATACCAGCTGTTTGTAGAGAACAGTAAGGCAAACTTAGCTTGAGGAGAATGACTGTAAGTCTTTGACTGCTGGAGCACATTTTTTCTCCAGTACTGGGGTGGTTCTGTTATTCTTGGGGCAACTAAAGATGCATATATTAGATTGTCTGATGGTAATCAGCATAAGGCTTTTAGACAGTTGATTTAATTTTGATGTTTATGAACATTTATTTTGTTAGCTCATGAAAATGGCCTGCTGGCTGTATAACCACTTAAGTACAGAGTCTGGTCAATCTTCATACCTTAAGCTAATTGGGCCATTTAATTTAAAATTAGTATAAGGTTTGGTTTTGCAGAGTAATTTTTGTTATGTTCATCAAGGGATTTCTTTATGTGTTACTGGATAGAAAAGTGTATGACTTACTTGATGTTTTTAAAGTTAACAAACAAACGCCAGTTGTTAAAATAGATGTTTTGGACAGCATCAGATACCAAGAAGAAAAGTTAAATTCTGTGAAGTTAGATCTTCCGTTGTCGTGGTTGCCTTACTAAGAATAACTAATAATCAGCACTTGACCTCCTTAATTTTCTTTTCAAGAAACTCTTGCAGTCATTTCCTGTACTGCTTGTCCACACGGAGTGTAAGAACTGGCTATTCCTACTGAAAATTAGGAAATGCCATCATTCAGGGATACAATCCTTTGATATAACTAAATGCTTTATCTTAGAACATAAATTTTAAATGGCCATCACTGCATTCTCAGTTTACATTGACTAACGCATGATGTTTTTTTCTTTCCTATCTTAAAGAACATGTGTCAAGTCAAATAGCTAATATTTTGCCAGTGACATTTCTTTTCTTGCTGGCATCAGTTAAGGTATTGCTGTTGATTTAATTCTGAACCCTTTTTGCTTGAAGTTGAGTTCATTGAAACGAAAAATGTGCTAGACATGTGAAGCACACAGCTTTTCCAAATTCCATTAGCTATGCATCCGGGAGAAAAAAAAAAGCAGCTGGTGAAATGGATTGCTCTCCATCACATTCAAAAAGAGAAAATGCATGAATGCTTTTTATCATTACGAAGTATTGAAAAATTAATTTTGACTCTATGTTCCTGCCTATAACAAATAAACTTTCCTTTATTGTTCCAATTTTGTTCTTGACATTTCTGTAGTAATAGTCTGCATTTTCTGCATCATACGCCAGAAAACTTTGTAATTAATCTGTAAAGCAATTTCCTCATATTTTGTTTGTAGCATTATTCATTTTAATTAATATTTTAAAGAGCTCTTTAATTAATGCAACATACCAATATAACCTAATTCTCTTCACTGTAAAAGCTTCTAAAAGTCTGTATCTGTTCAGTTTAGTAATCTTACAAAAAATATTACGGATTGCCTCGATACTAATTACTTTCTACACATCAGATTGTGCTCTGTTAATCAGCCTTGCTTTTCAAAGTTCCAAATCAGAAGCTATGAAAAGACAATATTCCAGTCAACTGTGTAGAAGGATGGTTGCTTCCAGTACCTTGCCTCTCAATTCTCCTGGAAGCGATTTGTCTATGTAAATAATTCCCCCCCTAACTGGAACACCATCTGTTAGGTTAACCAATGATTCGTCACTGACAATACATATATTTATGCTTAGTATGTCCCAGCTCTTGTGATTATCTGTGGTGAAATAGGTATTTCAAGGAACCGGAACAAGATCAGACTTCAGTAAATGCTTCTGCTACCAATAAAGAGCTGCATAGCTCCACAGACCAATGTGATTTTTGAGAATTCACTGAAACAATGGCTGAATGAAGGGGAAATTCATGACAATATAGAAGTTCCCCTTCACATTTTATTACTGTACTATGACCAGGTACGATGGAGTCTTGGGTGACATGGTCTAGTGTGTGGTGTGTCCCTGCTCATGGCAGGGGTTGGGGTGGAACTAGATGATATTAGTTAAGGTACTTTCCAACCCTAGCTATTCTATGATTCTATGACAACAGGCTCTAAGTATAACCATATGAAAAATGAGCCACTGTAAAGGGCACTAGGTAGTGGTTTAGTGGCAGCAAAATATTCATCCTAGTGATTTTGTTGGTATGAACTGCTTGTCTTTGTCTGGGTCCACTTTCACTGTAAGTACCTGCTTATCTGTTTGGTGCTGGAGCAAGAGACAGGACTGCAGCAATCTGCTGTCAGCATACTGATAGAAGATCATGCCTTACTTTTCCCCTTAACAATTTGTGTAGGCACAGTAGGAGCTATCTGGGGAATCTCCAGGACTTAGCCAAATGTTTTCATGTAAAGTGAGAAGGAATTCAGTTAATCTTGTCTCTTAAGTCAGTCTGTTGTTTCGCCTGTGCAGAAAGTCGCTGTGGAGTTCCTGGACTACTCAGGGAACTCATAACTAAATGCTGCGTATGTGCACAGAGGCATGGCCCTGACACCCAGCCAAAGTTATACCTGTAGGACAGCTGAATTCTTTTGTCACAGTTACCACATGAACTGTGCAGCTCTTGCCACATGGGGCTGAATACTCGGAAGGATGCTAAAATGATAATCTCTCCCCAAGGAGTTATTTTATCTTCGTCCCTCATTTTAAAGAATTTAGTTTCTTCTACACCCCTGAAAAGCCTGGAGTTGACTGAATGTAGCTTTGAGGGTTTGCTGTACTTTGTTTAGTGTGTATAGAAGATCTGATTTACATCTTGCATCTGTTATAATTCTGTTTAAAATCCTGGACTCTAAACTAGCCTGCAGTGCTGGGGCATATAAGAAAAAATTACAGGTTTACCCTAGAGGAAATACTCTTCCAAATGAAGGAAATGGTGTCAGTCACCATTAATTGAAACTGACTGTGAGGTTGATTTAGCACAAGGAGAAAAAAATTGCTTGCCTTGGGCATAATTAATCATTGGAATGTGTTTCTCCAAGAGACTGTAAACTGCAGAATCTATGTCCTTGGAGGTTTTCACAGCCCAACTGAAAAAAGTCCTGGGAAACCTGCTTTAATTCAGTGTTGACTATACTCTGGGTGAAAGACTGGATGTGAGTATCTCTTGAAGTCCTTTCCAACTCACGTTTTCTATGATTCTGTGATTCTACGGGAATTTGAGAACATAAAAAATTGAATCAAGCAGATAGCTATTTATAGATATGGAAGATTTTTTTAATAGGCTATTTCTAACTTTCTCCCCTCCTCCCCCCACTTTATTTTAAAATGGCAGCAAAAATTTCCATGGATTCTCTGTTACAGCTATAATTGACTGTTAACTAGAATATTCTATGCAATAGTTCGTTTATATCACTAGAGTGGAAGAACTGCTTTAGTCCTTTTTAAAGTGTATTTCCACACTGTACACAATGTCGTTTGGTTAAGATGAAAAATAAAAATTAAGAGCATCCATCAAAATAGACAGAAAAGGGCCATAGAAAGTGACAACAATGCTGTGAAAAGGTTTGGCTTTTGTTTACTTTGCCTACTTCAATACAGCATCTTCTTCATCAGCAGTTTCCATGTAATAGAGTTACTTCTGAAAAAAGTTGGAATAATATTGTGATGAATCTAGTTCAAACAGGACTTTTTTATCTCCTTTACAGGGCAGGATCAGGTCCATAAATCACAGAAACTCTGGTCCAAGGGGAAAAAGATTTTCCAAAGTCATGCACGTTTCTAACAGAATAAATTGCCTAAGGAAGGTATTTATGAAAACAGTAACCAAAAGCGTAAGCCAGGAGAAATCTTCTGGTGAAATTGGGGTAATATATCAAAGTGGCAGAAATAAGACAGTAGGGTTTCTTTTAATCAGCGTGTTCTGTGTAATTAAATGTGGTGTAACCAAAGAATACTTTCACTGTAAAGAAATGAAAATACAGATGTGTTAACATGTTTGCAATTATACATCTTTGGTAAGACTGAAAAATAAAATTACATGGAAGGGAAAAGCATATTTATTTTCTTCATGGGTAAACTATAAAGCCACAGCTTTGTTCAGTGCATGTTAGGACCCGTCAAAGCTCTTAGGACTTCACTGATTACAAAGCAAAACAACTTAGAGAGGCAACATATTATTTAACTTACTAGGCCATGTAAGTCAGAAGCAGAGCCAGGAATAGCTGAGAATATTCCTATGTATTTGCTAATGATGTTGCAATCCACAGACAATGTTCAATGTGAAGCAAACAGAACTGGTGAAATATTTCACAGCTCTTGGAACCCAGCAACATACATGAAGGAAAAGGGATTTCTTCAAAGCAAGAAAAATGCTGTGCTTTGAATCATTGCTATTAAAAACTGAATAGTTCAATCCTAAGAGCTAAAAAGCTGTATGGTAGGATAGCAAGCACTGCAGCAGGTGGGTAAAATAGATGTCTGAATTTTTATAGCTTGCAGTCTTGAAGCCAACACAATTACTGAGGATGTTTTAAATATAGCTGCTTGAGTTGATTCATATGCAGCGCAGAAAGCTGATTCATGTCATGAGTTAGCATGTGATAGTCACGTATTTGCATTTTTGCTAAAACAAGCAAACTAGCAAAAACATTTCTGTATTCAATACAGTCAGCTTTCATGAGATCCTTAGGTTGCAAACCACCTTGACATATGCTTGGCCCTGAAATACCATCTGATTTCTGTGAACTCCTGATTATATTTCACTTCACATTTTTCTGTTCTTTCAAGGATGATCATTTAACCCTGTTTAAAATAATTTGGATCAAAATTCAGAACTATTATTTTTCAAGGTATATCCCCAAGACAATAATAATTCAGTCTGAAGACTGACAAACTTTTAACTCCTTCCAATTTAGCTTGCTTACATCAAAGACTATTGGCTTTCTGCATTGCTGCTAAGTAACCTTCTCCTTTCTTAAATTTTACCCTTTGCTACTATGTCTCTGTCTCATTTTCCCTCCATTGACTTGATTTATAATGACAAAAGAGACGGGAGATACACAGTATTTTCATACTGATTCATAGGTAAAAAAAGCAAATGTTTTAGTGCCATCTCCTAAGGGTTGAAGTCTTTCACCTTTACTTATTTCTCAGGTCTGTTTGCTGAGTGAGATACCACCTGGGGGAAATACTGATGAGAATGTGAGGTAATACAGAGTATAAAATAGAATAAGTCTGGGAAGCTTGTAACACTGTTCTGTAATCTGACAGCTGCTTCAGAATACTGTTGTTTAGGAAAGAGAGCAGTGATGGACAGCTCTGTTTAGCATCTAGGCTTGTGTTTTCCGCATATATTTATAAAGCTGTTGATTTGAACTTAGGATATTATCAGTCTTTGGCTGCCTCAAAGCGAACTAAGTAGTTCTTGATGAAGAATCTTACATCTCACTGGATTAAAAATGCCTTTGGGAATGCCCAGGAATGTAAAGATGGTGTATCTCCTACTGTTTGTTCCTTGGAAGCTTCTTTGTAACTGAATAAATCCACCAGTTAGCACACTTAATGCACAACTATAGTGCCTAGTGTCTTCGGATTACTATTTGCCAGGATTTTCATGGACTGAAGTTTTAGGAGACTCGTTTTTAAGAAAATCACACTTCCTGGAATAAAAACTTAAGGTTTCCCAGCTATGAGCAGCAATATCTGCTATCAGATATTAACTTCATTAACTCTTTACACTCCCTCTGGGTGTACTTGATGAATGCTGAAAGAACACTTTTACAGTTTTATTTAAGAGATTTTGTCCCCATCAGAAAATTCTGTAATAGGGTTTGGAGCATGCTGCACTTGGCCTTGGACATATGATGGGAAAAAAATCAAACTTTGGGTCTTGAAGACAGCATGATCAGGTCTATCAGAAGCCCTAGGAAAGCTGAATTCCCAGTTGTATATGAGCATTAGTGGGAGCTGAATATTTTAAAAAATCTATTTCGTAACACACAGAAGACTATAAGTTTTATATAATGAGTCACCATTGTGAATCACTGCAGCTTTTTATTTTCATCTGTGCACTTCCCACAGTAAGTTAATTATAGTACTCAATGCATTCATTTAGGTTGCTGTATGACAGCTTTGTTTGTACTCAGATTTTTTAGTATTGGTATTGAGCAGGTCAGTTTTTAGAGTTTCATCCAAAATTTGCATTCTGAGTGAAACTGTCCTGGACAAAAGGACTCTAGCTGAATCCAATTATGATCAGGATGTAACAGTTCATGAAAATCTTCCCCATCATCTTCAGGGTAAAATGCTAATGTGACATTTATGGGTCATAATCCACTTTTGCAGAAAAACTACCTTACCAGAAATTACAGTTTTATCGTATGATTTGAAACCACAAGGGAATCGGTATGCTTCTTACTTCTGACTATCTACTTGGAATCACCTTCCCTGCCAATACAGACTCAAGACAAAAAGCCATAAAAGCATCACATCACCACCTGAAGAATCAAATTCACCATCTGGTCTGAGAAGTCTACTAGCAGGCTCAAGGAAATTGCCTACTAAACCTCACTGAGACTAGTAAAAATCCAAAGCCCTGCATTATATGATCTGTATTTAGACCCTAGTGGTAGAAGCAGGAGTGATGCTATAAATGGGGAAATAAAAATAAAGTAGTAAGAGAAAACCCAGCATGGTGATTTGTGTGCCTGATATGTCAGCTGATCTAAAAACACAGATTTCCTTGAATTATTCTGGCAGTAACATTTCACCACTTTAATCTCTGCTTTAAATCTGAAGATTTTTCTTTCTTAAAAGAACTTTCTGTTTTAGTGTGTCTACTACTGGTGAGTTTCTGCTTTTTTGATTTAAATAATGTCATTTCCATTTTCCTATTTTTCTTTGCATTGAATGTCTTATTGATGGGAAAATTCATGACTCTGGGATACATTTTAGCAGGATAACTGCAGGCTACAGTAATGTTTTTGAAACTTAAGTCTGAGTTGAAGCATTTTAAAGCTATCAGACATACCCAGTGTCTTCAGTGTTGTCTGTTATTTCTCCTGTTAGTAACATTGTGCTGACACATCATGCACGAAACATGCAATAATGAGTTGGCTTCAGTTAAATAATTGAAACAAAATTTATTCTCACTAGTCAACAAAACTTCATCTTAAATTTCATTTCTTAAAGAAAAGTTATTTCACCCTCAGAGAGCAAGTTGGCTTTCACTAAGAAAGACACATTGTAAGACAGTCTTTGGAAGCTTGTTTCCATTAACTGTCATATTCATCAGAAGAGAAGGTGCTTATTGAATGTGTTTCCACCGTATGTTGTGCCAGAGGCTTGTTGAATGTTTAGGAAGGGTAAGGTCTTGTTTACTTATTTAAGAAAGCTTATGTATATCCTCAAACACAGACCATAAAAAACGTAGACAAGGTAAAAAGAGACTTGCTTCATTGTTTGGCATTTCACCAGCAATTATTTGTTAGGAAAGTCTGTGGTTCCTTAACATACCAGCATTAACATTTTTTTTTTTTTTATGTTGTTGTGTGAAATAAAACAGAGAAAGTAAAAATTACCAGTGGGGATTCAAACCCTTTATTGTAAGAATAAAAATTGCATATCCAATTCAGAGCTTTATTAAAGTGGCATTCAGAAGAAGGTGGTGAGATGAATTCTCTGTGCAGTCTCTTGCTCCCATGTCACCCTAATCTGGCTGAATATTACCATGCAGTCTTTTTATATAAGTGTGGTGGCTTGTGACATCAAGTTGTGGAGGCCAGACTTTAGAAGGCTCTTGATGATAATGCAGTTAGGACAACTCCCGCAGGAACTGAAAGTAGAACTCAACTACAGAATAAAGAGCGAAGGGAAGAATATTGAATGTCCTGACAAAATTTTCCCTTCCTACATTCATTCCTCCCAGAATAAAATTTGGGATTTTTCCCTGATGTTTCAGTTTTTCACTCAATTCCAAAATTAATTTCTAAATTCCATGAATTTATTAACATACCAGTATAAATACTTTGACCAGTCATGTCTGCAGCATGTGAATCTTCTCTGTGGCTTTATGTGCCTAATTTTTTTCTGCCTGACATTGTCCTCTGTGAAATTTTAAGATGCAGCTTGCTATTTACAATTGCCTGTCAGATTTTGTGTATTGGAACCATCTTGAATTGTTCTCAACCTGTGTATCTTCTGGTATGGCTCTCTGTATCAGTATGGCCAAGTACAGATATGTAAACCTAGGTGAGGTGGTTCGTGTATTTCAGTATGATTATAATCTGTCACAGAGCTGCTTACCTTTTTTTCCCCATAGCTATGCCCCTGCCAGGACAAATTCAGACTCTTTTTCCATGGTTTTCACATCAGCAACTACTCTCTAACTGGGTCCTCGATACAGTCCATTTCCAGTCTGCTATTTATCATCACAAAATCAGGAAAAGAGAGTAGATTAAATGCAGTGCCCTGTCTTGGCTTATGGCTTATCCAGTTCCTTGCACTGATAAGTAATTCACACAGAGAAATCCCAGGGTAAAGCTATATATTTTATGAGTCCCTTTTCTGAGATTCCTTTAAAAAATCCTTTCATCAAATTGCTTGCTTATGCTATTTTTGTCAGAGACAACAGCAAAGTCTACATGCTCGATTGTATTCAGGCATAAAAAAATCCCAAAGCAATTTCAAGCACAGAAATGTGGACCATGCAAACTTCCACATTCCCCAAAGCTTTACTTTCTATTAATGTATATAAATTCACATTGCACATTAATGTATATAAATGCTCACATCTTCTGGAAACATTTCATGAGTTTAATTTTCAATATAACGCAATATAGGAATGGCATCATCTTGAGGTTTAGGTTTTGTTTTTTTGTTTTTTTGTTTTTTTTTTATTATGGCAGTTTATAACGAATCTTATTTAAAGTTTTGTTCTCATATAACCTTTATTACTCCCTTTTTTCTAAGGTAAAATAATGCATAGTAATTTCTCTTCTATTATTGCCCTCCATGATCTGACCTTCAAATGTCAGACTTGCTGCTTTTTGATCATGCATATGATATGCACCTTGACTCACTTATGTGAAGCTTTATCGGACAAAGGTCCTTTCATAATTCAAACTTTGGGTGAAGTAATTATATCCATCATTTACACTAAAAGATCAGGAATTTCAGCGAAACTTAATATCTTTCTTATTGCTGTGAAGTGAAAGTGACATACAAAAAACGCAGCTTAAAGCACAAAAGGAAAAAGTAATATATGCTCCTTTTCAGACACTAGTCACGCAAAATCACACTAGATTGTTTAGAAACAAAAGTAATTGTTTTACAAGCACACGTCAGTGTTTAGGCTCTATTATATTTCATGCTGGAAGTGCAGAATTGGTTCAATGACTGTATAATATATTTAGCACCATTAACCTCTCCAATTATTGCATATTAACATAAAAAAAAGAAACAGAAAACATCTTCTTCCTTACATAATTATTTAGTACCAATGTCTGCAAATTATTAAGCATCAGATGTCTTTTAATTTGCTTCCTTTTCAGTGGCATTTCACTGTACCAGTAGTCATTTTTTCATAACCCAGTAGGAAATGTTCATTTGTTCCCAGGGTCAGTCAGCATAATGTTGTTTCAGATATTGAAAACTGGAAGACATTAAAGACAGATGGCTAACAAAGGAAGCTGATGCATAAAATCCATTTTTATGAGGAACTGGGTATTTTCAGGGCCAATGAAGTCTGTATAGAGCTCTTTAAATCAGGAAAATTCAAAAAGAGAGCTTAGGCGGCCTCATTTTTTTCTCTCATTTAGCTGTCTAGATCAGAAATTGCATACTTTATTGAAGTCAAATTAGTAACATAGACCTAATAGGGGTATGAATAAAACCCAGGTCTTGCAATGATTTAAATTTGTTAGAATTTGAGTTATTGCTATTACTTGCCCTAGAATTCCTGTACAAGTGAAATCTAGTCCATGAAGGCTTGGACGTTACTTTTTCTTTCATCAGGATGGAACGCTAAGAGCTTTCACAAGGAAGTACCCCCAAGGGGACAAAACAATGCCTTAAGGTACATGATCAGAGTTGCACTCTTTTCTTGCTGGCAGAAAAGGAAAGAAGCAAAACTTTTCCAATTCCACATGCTGGGAAGATTGACTACTTATTTTCTTGATAGAGAAATTGTATTTACTTTACTCTTTACTTTTTTATGCAGCTTTTCTATCATGTAAAAGTTCTTGAGCATCACCACACTTTGCATACTGCAATACCCAACAAATGAAATGACTAACCAGAAGACTTTTCTTTTTTTTTCTTCTTTTTTTTTTAAAGTCAAACAGGTTAAAAGATACGTTATATTAAGAACTAGAGTGCCCTGGGATGAGGCTACATGATGGGGTAGAAACACCAGTTCCTGAGTTATTTGAGGTCATTTCCATATGAGAAGGAATCTAGTCTGTTCACCACAAGACAAAGTGATCTTCTTTACTTTCCAATGAAACCAAGACATCCAGAATTCTTGGTATCTGAAGCATTGTGATATGCTTCAGAGAATCTCTTGCTGAGAATGACTGGAAGCAAAGGACTGAAATGAGCATCACACAATGCCCATTCACTACTCAGTAGTCTCTGGTTTCAAGGTAACTAGCATTGGACAGGATTTCACAAGAAACTTTCAGCAGTATAGCCAACTGATGCAATGCATACGTCCGCTGAGGTGTAATACTGTCCTTCAACCTGTTTTGTCCCAGTATTTGTTGTTATTGTTCCTTTTTTTTTTTTCACCTGAAACTCTTCTATAGCCAAGAGCTGTTACCAAAGTTGGGTTTTGCTCTCTCTCCCCACTCTCTATATGAACTTTTTTAAAAAGAAAAAGGCCAAATATTTGTTAAGAAGCTAATTTTTTTGAAAGCATTGGGTATAATTTTTCACTTCTATAATCTTTATTCTTCATGTTGTTAAACATTTTTCATTTACATTACTTCAACTAATTACATGGTTGGATTAATGGGTTTCATTAAGAATTAATGTTAGTTTTGTGACTGATGATTGATTCCTTTTTGTCTCAGGAAGGTAACTGTGATTCATTTTATCTGAATTTTTACCATTTCTTTTCAAACACTTGTGTGCACCTGTATCTTAATAGACATGCCATTACTCAGTTTGTGGCATATTTATGCTTGGGGAAGACTATGATGCCCCAATGGTTTAAGATTTCCCAGATTTAATAAACTTGTAGGCGAGAAAGGATCTGTAATTAGTGCTTTTATCAGAAAGCTTTCTACTAGAAGGGTAACCTTAAGCAAAATGTGAGAGCAAGGGTCCAAATGTATATCCTTAAACTGCCATGAAGAATTTGAGTGTATAAAAGCTTTAGTCCTTTCAAGGTATCGTTGCCAAGACATTTATTTCACCCAAAGATGGAGAACTAATGTTTGAATTAAAAGGTGGAGACTCATCTTCCACAATTTTCAAAATAATCTGTCTTAAAAAATGAGATTTAGGCAATTTACTATGAAACCAGCTTATGAAATTTAAAAATCATGTCTTACTTCCAATCATCATTGTGAACAGTTCAAACCTGGGTCTTTAACTGGCTTAACAAAAAGAAAACATAAAAACCCCAACAATTTTAAGTAAAAGACAGACTTTTACTGCAGTTGATACAGTTAATCCACAAAACCCTATTTTATTCACACTGTTTCTTAGGAGTTATTAGTGGATGGAAAAGATAATTGAAGTAACACATTGTTGTTCGTTTTAGGAAGAGTGATGTGGATCACTGACCTTTCTACTTAGAGAAAGCATATGGATGAGGGTCTGATCTGTGATATAGCTGCTGAACAGAAGGGGCTGTCACCAACAGGTCTAGAATCGTGCAATAGGAAACAACGTATTTGAACACTACCACTTGCTTGCCCAGTGGAAGCAGCTACTTCATAAAAGGCAAAAAAAAATTAAATTGAAGATGGCAGTGCTTCCATGTTTGTTACCATGGATTATAATTTATATGCCTGTGTATGAACATGTGAAAGGCCTGTGAAAGAATCATTAAAAAAATCAAACCCAAATTAATAGTGTTTTTAGTTCTCAAGGAATAGTGTGTTTTAATTTCAGTAAAACTGGTAATAAATGTATTGCCTTAACTGGAACTAGTAGATCTAAATCCAGTGAAGACACTGATGTTTTTCAAACACAAAACTGCCATCTTAGCTTTTTATGATATAATTCCACTATTTGCAGTGTAAAATGGTTTAATACATAATACATGCAGATTCTGTTTGCATTACTAAACCTTCAGACTAAAGTGTTACTTCCTGATTTTCAGTAGTGCTCTTTATCTGTCTGCAGGTAGTTATTTGACAGGCAAAATGATGGCAACTAGCACTGACATGCTACTTTATTAGTATGCTTTGTAGAATGAAAAAAAATACAAGAAAGCTGTGAGTGAATTTTTCGGGTATTTCTACTATTATTTTCTGCTGATGTATTGCTCCACCTATGACAAATTGCAGATTGCACTTTATTGGACTTTATCCTGGGACCTGTCACATCTGGGAGACCATTACACAGCTTCCACTGCATGAAGATTACTCATGTGCCAGGAAGAGCAGACCTTTATGTATGAAATACCTGCAGACAAAAAAGACACCATTTACAGGCTTCTCATGAGAGAAGTGACACTTTTTAAGGTGCAAGGTGAAATGCACATACAGCATTTGCACTGAAAATATGAGATACTCTATTATTTTTAGCAGAAGAAGTATGGGAAGGTTTGCAGCTTCTGCACAGTCAGAGAATAGAGGTGGATTAAAAAGCAGAATGTCTTGACCCAGACAGAACTTTTGTGGGGGGATGTGGCTTGCCACATCTGGGCAGCAGGGAGTGATGGGCCTCTCCGGGGACAGCAGCAGCATCAACAGCAGGAGGTGTGCATTGATAAAAGCCGGGAGTCACCAGGGTAAGGAGCTGCTGCAGGACAAGTTGACCAGGCTGTGCGCTATCAGGGGGGATGAACATGTGATTGACAGCAACTTCACAGGAAACCTTGGAGAGGGAAGATCTGAGCCCTGTGATGCAGAGAAGGAGGGACAAATAAAGGCCATGCTTGAGTGAGTAATGGGTAGAGAGAGACTCATAAGATGGGAGAGGCTTGAAGGTTGTGACCTCTGCCAGCAAAAGAAAGGCTCCTTATCTGCCCCCAGATCTGAATTCCCAGAACTGGTAGTAATAGTAATCTGTGTAAGGGAACAAGCTCCTTTAAGAGGAGCCTCACAGCAAGCTGGGCCTGCACATATCCCTAGCACCAAGAGAAAGTGATGGGGGGGGGGTGGTTGGAGGTCCCCCTTTTTAGGGAGGGAAGCATCCCACATCTGATCAGATGTGCTAGGTCATTCTTTGCCTGCCATTAGGTTTGTTGCTTGCAGAGGTCATGGGCTGGGATAGGAAGTGTGGTTCCAGAGAGAATGCCAAAGGTTTTCAAACTGTTGGGCTGCTTTTCATTTTGTCTGTGTGCATTGCTGCTGAGGGAGACCTGGAACAAACTGGGAGAAGGGATATAGACTTCTGGAGGTAAAAGACATGGGAGGCCAATTGGTGCTCCCCTCAGTCCTACAACTGAAGGGACAGGTCTTGGGTAGGAGTGCATACACCCTGTGAGTTAACAGCTGTCTGATGTCATGGGTAGTGCCTTGGCTTTTATCATTATAGGTGCCTCTCCTAGGAATGAAGTTCTATCAAGAAATAGAACCCATTGACAGTGGTGTAAAAGCATCTTTGTCTGCCATCTTGCTTGTTTGTCAGAGGATTTTAAACCAGGTACACAGAGAATGATGATGACAGTTTGCAGGTTAAGTGAAAAAATTGAGGTCAGGGGTGATAAGTATATGGGGCACATGGGAGTAAGAGACTTTGGAAAGGATGAGGCAGATATCAAAGGATGCCTGTCAAGTTCCTGTGCACAAATGCATGGGAAACCAGCAGGAAGAGCAAGTGCAGTGTGTGTGAATGCAGAATTGAGACGTGATTGCAATAACTGAGATGGGGACAGCTCATATGTCTGGAGCTCTGTGATGGATTGATGGATAGATCTTAGGAAAACTCCTTAGGAAAGAGGCAAGTAAGGAAAAGGAGATGGGGTTGCCAGTGTCCTAAGGAGCAGCTCAGATGAATGAAGCTCTTCAGACAGGTGACAAACTTGTTGAGAGTTTGTGAGTCAGGATTAGAGAACAGACAAGGGCAATGCTGTACTAAGAATTTGTTACAGACCACCTGATCAAGGTGAGCAAGTGAACAATTTCATCTTTAAGCAGCTTGAAGAAGTCTGGAGATAACAGACCCTTGTTCTTTGGGATACTCCCTGACACATCCTGGGGGGGCAACACAGTTGGACTCCTGCAATCTAGGTTTCTGGAGGATGTTTGGGACAACTTAATGCAAGTGTTAGATGGGCCAAACAGCAGTGGATATGTTCTGCACCTGTTACCCACAAAAACATAAAACCAAACCAAGAACTGCTTAGAGATGAGATAAACAGGGAGAGCCATGGCTGCAGCAGCTAGGGTGTGAGGAAGTGCAAGATGCTAAGGTCAGTGAGGAAAGCAAGTAGTACTGTACAGACCCTAGGAGTCTGAAGAGCAGATTTCAGCTTTTCAGGGAACTGGTAGGTGAGACCCGATGGGAACAAAGGAGCTTAGAACAGGTGAGAGGTCTTTAAGAACAATATTGTCCTAGTGCAAGAATTGTCCATCTCAATACCGAGGAAAATGAGGGGACTTGGAAAACTTGGCTAAGCAGGGAATGCATAACTCAACTGCAATGCAAAAAGGATGTACACAGGAAATGGAAGTGAGGACAGGCTACAAGTAGGACTGTAACAACATGTCATGTAGGCATAGAGGAACACTGTCAAGAAAGCCAAGCTCAGGTGGAGATAATACTTGCAAGGAATCTAACACGAAGAGCATGTGCTACTACATTAGCAGTTAAAGGTAAAACAGAAAAATGTAAGCCTACTTCTGAGTGTTGTGAGTGATTAGTGACAGCAGGTGAAGATAAAGCTCAGGTAGTCAGTACCATCTTTGACTTAGCCTTCATCTACAAGGCCTCCCAGGGCCTCTGCATGTATATACAGGACTGAAGGAAAGTCATTACAGACAGTGGAAGAGGACTGACTTGGAGAGCTCTTGAGAAATCTTGATCTATACAATGATGAAAGGCATCATAGAACACCTAAAGAGCTTTATTCTTTCTTTTCACTATTCAGATTTGTAAATTCTGGTTCATTCTTTTGATCTGTTCCACAATGAAATCTAAGGCAAATTCAGCCTGCAGCAGCATAGGAAATGAAGAGGCTGAGTGCAGTGCTTTATCTATTGCCCTTAGACAGGATAGAAAGTAAATGTACTGAAAACAAATGTGCTAGAATCCTTGCCATAATTTAAACAGAATTCCTGTTTATTCAAATAAATACGTTGGCTTTTCTTGGAAGTAGGATGCTGAGATAAGAGAGTTAATATAAAAAATTTTAAAGCACATCAGCATGCTGTGTTTTTCACTTCCCATGACAAATTTTTGTACTGCATTAAGGCAAACATTGGGCAGTTAAGTAATTTATTATTTTTGTCTTACATCACAAGGCTGTGGATGAGAAAAGGCTGGCTTTCTTAAGCCCTGAGCTCCCGATTTCCTTATTAAACAAAGCAGGACTTTCAGTTTTACCAATGTAAGCAATATTTATGGTGTTATGTTACAGGCATTTTGTTTAAATGATGACTGACATTTAGAAATACTAGCAAATTGTTGGCTTTCAAATTAGATAAGATTGGCTAGTATTAGCTAGAAATTCTTTCACACGCAGACCTCCTAGCCCCGGGCACTGAACAAACCCAAACAAAAATTGTATTCCTGCTCTGAAAAGCTAGTAGGAGAGGTAAATATAACAGGGATATATACACCTTGGAAAGTGAAAGAAAGCAATTCTATAACAAATTCATATCTTGAGGGTTTGATGTAAATCACTAAATTAAGTTAAGGATCTTTCTGCTATAAATACATTGTAGCCTATTGGAAGTTTGTGTTCTAACAAGTGCGCATCTCATCCATATCCCTCCCACTACAACACTGATTCTACTTTTTTGACTAGCTTAAGCAACTGAAGTGTCATTGTCTTTCCAAAAAATGCTTAAATACTCTCTATGTGACAGTATTTTTATTTAGTGTGGTATCTTGGGAGAGGGAGAGAGATTCTAAGTTTACTATTCTGAGAATCACAGGATTATAGTAGCCATCTGACTACATTTTGTAGGCTTTTTTTCAAAGCTTATCCAGCCAATGGAATTAATTTTACCAGCTATGAAATGCGTTGTTTTATTAAAAAACTATAGAATTTTTCTGATCTCAACCCTCTCTTGAAATACACACAATATCTGTAAACCATCGATAAAGATGTGTTGTTTAAAATTACTCTTACGTTACTTGTTAATCCTCTGTATTTTCAGGAAAACACAAAACTATGCCGTAAATGTATATGTTTATTTGGACATGAAAAATGAAAAGCTTGGGAATTCTTAATTTTAAGAGGATGCTAGTTTGAATCAAACTGTTTAATCCTGTTAACAATTAAGTGTATAAATGAATGCTTAGGCCTTGCAGGCCTACAATGGCATGGAAACTGGGCTGTAATAGAAGGGACAACAAATGATTATTATGAAAATGCTAGAAATGCCAGCTGAGGCAGAACAGCACTTTGCACAGTGCCTGGTCTCCAGCAGTGATAGTGGGAAATACCATTTTGGTAAACTGCATGAGTCTGGCTTCCAGCCATTGCCAGTGGCCTTGTATTTCCCAGCGCCCACAATCAGGCATTATCACTCCCACTGGACGTCTCATTCCTTTGAATAGGTGGCTGGTGCCCACCCTTGATAACTGGCTTTTGAACTGCTGCAAATACTATGCCCTAGTATTAAGGCAAACCAGTTTTGGCTTACATGAATATGTAATCTCAGTTGTGTTAATTTAGCTGAAACCTAGGGGTACAGGCACTAATTAATCAGTTCAGATATTCCTACCTGGAGGGTGGTACTATCAGTTGCAAAGGTAATTGGAGGTAATTATTGTCCATTAATATTTCTTATGGATCTGGAGTAAACTTTTCTAAGAGTACATACAATTGTTAATGCATTAGTATTTATCTCCCATAAACTTCATACTAGTTTGTCTTATCGATTGGGCAGGTTGAACAGATGTTCAGTCTTGGATTAACGGAAAAATGACATATAGATGACACAATCCATAAAGAGGATTAGTTTTGTTATTACAGATGATAAAATTATCTAAGAAAGTAATAGTATGTAAAAGAGGTAAATAACTATATTGGTATATGAATAAGACACTACTTAATAAAATACTTACATTGAAGGAAGTACAGAAAATTTTTCAGAAAGACCCTTCAAATGTATTCTCATGTGTTAATAATACTTAGTGGTAAAACGCTGAGGTCTTTTCCAAGATAGAGTTCGCCTCAAGATTACTTTGAAATCTTGGGTTTTTTGCATCTTAGTTATGTGTATTTTATTGGTAAGTTTCAGGTGAAGATTAATAGTTATTTTGCAGTTTCATTTTTGGTATTATTTTGACCAAACCCATAATTTTCTAATGGTTGATGTGTTTTGAATCAATGACCAGATTAAAAGAAAGTTTCATTGTCAAAAGTCTTGTGATTTCAAGGTCTGACAAATTTTAAACAAAAAAACAAAATGGAAACAAAGTAAACTGCTTAGCTGGCAGAGAAACATCTCAGGATTGCTGCTTTTAAAAAGCTTATTTAAAAGCAGTATTTTTTATTAAATGTTTCCATAATGGAATCTAATTATAGCAAACAGACTTTTCCAAGTCCACTGCCTCCCTCTGCGAAAGATTTCTATTTGCTGTATGAATAACCAAATGACACAGGTTAATTTGCAAGCGTAACTGAGAAACATGAACCAAGGATGAAAAATGCTTTCTTTATCATAATGAGGAAGACAGAATGTAAGAAAGATTCATTGTTAAGTCATGATTCTGTATCACTTAGGTTGTACTAAATTGGCTGTGGAGAATTTTACTATGGAAACCAAACTCTTAGGTAGCAGAAGCAGTGCAAACTAATCATCTAGCAAATAAACTCTTAGTCTCTTAAGTGACTGCTTCTTGCTGGTTTTAACCTGGATTTTTTAAATGAGTGAGCATTCAGCTATCTTCTATTATTCTGGGGTTTTTTTACATCTCTGGTCAGTGCTTATCTGTGACATTAGCTGTATGAAATTTGCCCTTTCCTTTCTCCCCTTTAATTCTTTAAATAACTCAGAATAGGTAGAAAGATTTGCTCTTAGTGTCTACAGTAAGCCTGCCACATCATATGGGGATGATTGTTCGTTAGGATGATGCTGTACATCTTTCTTGGTATCCTGTGGGAGAACACACATCTAGGCTTCATGAAATAAAGCAGTAGCTAATGATGGTTTTTTCCCAGCCTCTTTTCTAGTTGCATTAGCCCAGCTGCAAAGCTTCAAGCACATTGATTTGTTTTGTGAGCAGTGCTGCAATTTTAGAGGTATCCATTTCAGCTGAGATTATCCTCAGCACCTGGTTGGTTTTAATGTTTTGATGATCAAGCATTTGTTGGTTACAGTTACAGGCTGCTGTTTAATAAAGAGTGTTTTATCTTCTTATTTTTAGGCAATGGAGAACATATAGGTAGGCTTTAGCCTTTTGCAGCTTTGTTCTTCCCTTAAAGGAAGTATTATCTATTAGCTCAAGTATTAAAAGGCAGTTCATTTCTTTATATGTGTATAATAGATTTAAAATTAGAATGTGGAGGGTTTAGAATTTTCTGCTTCACTGCTTCTTTTATACTCCATCACAATTTCCTTCTATTTTGTCTAATACCATTTTTTTCTGTTGTTCTAAATATCTCAAGCAGTTGCTTTACCCAGTAATTTATTTTTTTCTGTGACCTTGTCTTTCTCTATTGATTGTGCCACTGGGATAGTAAACTGCTGTCCACAGTGGAAGATTTGGATGTACAGAAAGAGTAATTCATGAAAGCTGGATTTAGACTGTGATTGTGAGGGTGGTAAAAAGTGTTAGCCACAACTGACCTTGTTTTAATCTCTGGAGGCTTCCTTTACAACTGACGCAGGAAAGAGACACAGACACATACCCCCTAACACTCTCAAAACCATGGGCTCCCTCTCTCTGTCCTCATTCCTTCTCTCACTTCCAGGAAAGCACCTAAACTAGTTCTGTGCCCCAAGGTGCATTTACAGCCACCTCACTCGCTGTTCAGAGAGCTGGAGAGCCTCTTCAAGTGGAGGGAGACCTTCCCTTCCATCTGCTTTTTGCTCTTGGCAGAGGAGAAAAAGCTGATCTCACAGAGGCAGTAGCCTGAAACTGCTCCATGTAAGGCCTAAAAGCTAAACTATGCTTTTGCCCAATAAAAAAAAAAAAAGAAAAGAAAAGGGGTGTATTCTACACCTGCATACAGTTTTTCCCCATCTTTCTTTCATATCTGAAGGAAGAAGAAACATTTGTTAAATCTGTATTTAATCATTAGGGAGAAACTCTGTTTCTTACAGTCAAGATGCAATTAAGTAACCATTTCCCTACAGACATAGCTTACATCTCTGGCTGCTTTCCTGAAACTTGAAGGACCTCAGCTGTGTTTGATCTTCTAACCTTAGGACTTTTGACGAGCTATTCCTCTTAGCAGCACCTTTTATTTAGGTCTCTGTTTACAGTAATTTCTCTTACATGGAAATGCTTGTTGTGGGTCAAAGGAACCACACCACATATATGGAGGTAGGAATGTGTTGGTTGTTTTAAAGGAATAATTTTCTAATTAGGTACTGAAACTTTTCTGTAACTTGCATTAAAGTCCTGTCACAAAAATTACCTTAATAGGGATGAAAATCTGGGATTTTTTTATTTTTTTTTTTCCCAAGAATTTATGTTGAAAGATTATGAAACCTGCCCTGTGGCCATGCTGGACTCCATGTACATGGTTTCAGCAGCCTGCCACACTGGGCTACCTAGAACTAGGGATCAAAGATTGTCTAAGAAAAAACAAAGAGTACTACTACCAGTGATAAGGAAGGCATGAACTACAGAGGCCATGGCAAAGCATTTGCAAATACAAGCTCACAGAAATCTGTTTGAAGAAAATATTTCATATAACTGACTGGTTTGCCCAGATGGGAATGAAAATTAAAAAAAACACCAATATGAATTTGTGGCTCGTGAAGATAGACTCAGATAGATACATAGTTGGGTTTGGGAGAGTATTTTTTAAAGAAAAGTCATTAAATACTGAGCTTTTTATTTTGTCCTCTGGGATTTAAATTCTTCATGCTTACTTTCAACTGGACTGGGGTTTTCCCTTAATGCCATGACTGAAGAGCTGGGACTTAAAAGATAAACCAAATTAAATGTGCCTTAGAAGATCTGAGACAATTCTCACGTTAATGGTAAGGGGGAGTGAGCTAGACCCAGCTGGCCCTATCATCACATGTTCATGCACTTAGAGCTGAAGAAAACCATTAGGCTTAGCTCTACAGGTATTTTTATTTTGTCCTTGCCACCATTTCAAAAATCAGCTCTAGGAATAACCTGTGACTGCCTTTCCCAAATGTTCAGAAAAATAATTTGAGATACAGACTGGGATTGAAATTAATGGGAAGTTCTTACTCCTATGCAACTTCACCCAAAGCCTTATAAAAACAAACCGTACTAACAGCAGTAGAGCTGCATACCTGGTCAGGTTTCTCTGCAATGATCTTCAAGCCTGGCAAATCTGGACTAGTTAAAAAAAAAAACCCAGGAACTCTGGTCTCTGTCCATGGATTTTGATGTAGCCTCTCTGAGATATTGACAAACATAATAACAAGAACTTTACTGTAATAACTTTAAAAATAATAGAGTTTTCAAATGGTGCTGCAGTTTTTTGTGCTGTGTCATGGGGAAGCTAGTGTTTAAATACTGGACTAAGCATAACATCACTTTGCTAGTAATATTGCCAGTGATTGACCTTACATTTCCTTACATTTGAGTAGTCATTACTAGAATGCATTTCACCTTTTCTATTCTCTTATCTCTGATGAAACAGCAGGCTAAACTGGTAGTAACAACAATAACATCTATTCCTTCATTTAAATCACAGAGAGAATGGGATGCAACAGGCCAACACTGCTGAAAATACTAATTGTAAACTGTTACCACCAGCCTGGTGTAAATGTAGGTAAACAAGAAGAGCTGTTGCTACTTTAATGTTTCTCTTCTGCTTTTCTAGAGAGGTGTGTTGTGATGACAGCAACTGATTACTTCTGTCTAGTGTTCAACTAGTTGATATATGGGTTCAGGTGAAAACTTGAGTGAAATGGGAGTGGAGCTGGGCCTGGGTGATGTGTGATGTACCTTACAGTCTGTTGGCTTCTGAGGGACATCAGCTGTCTCTGTGGTGCTGACAAATGGTAATGTAGTTTGCAGTC
Source organism: Psittacus erithacus (assembly GCA_009867235.2). Lineage (NCBI taxonomy): Eukaryota > Metazoa > Chordata > Aves > Psittaciformes > Psittacidae > Psittacus > Psittacus erithacus. The sequence continues at coordinate 5,237 of WYDI02017983.1, read as the reverse complement.
ACTTAGGTGCCTATTTATTTTGTCTGCAGTCAAAGGAGACTGACCTTACAGACAATGACGTGTTATAAGAGCTCATGTACTAGGAGCTTAAGTCAGCCTGGGCATGTGGCCAAAGGAAAAGTAGGGCTTCATGAAGGCAGCTTTTAGTCAAAGATGGAGGGGTTGGCTCCGAAACTCTGGATTTGCAGTCTGGGGCTGATTTCCCCTTTTTTTTTTTTTTTTTTCCCCCTCCAAGGTCTTAGGAAAAAAGCTTTCTTAGTTTGTTGCCACCTGGCAGAAAGACTGAAATGTACTTGCAAGGAGGTTAGTGCTGTTCTGTGAACTAAAGGAACTGGCTTCTGAATCTACATTTCACATTGATGGTTGTAATGAAGACTTAAGCACTGGCATGTAATTATCAATGTTGCTTAATTTGTAGAATGTTAATGGGCATGATTTTTGTCCAACTAGCATTCTCACAAACAACTTTTGGGCATGTTTTTTTGGGCAGCATTAGTCGAAGATTGTTCTAGGGAAGCAGTATGAACCGGTCCACTTTGATGAGGGAAGAGTTTAATCATGTTTACACAGACTTGTCTGCTGCGTGCATTTAGGGTTGGAGAATAGTCCTGTGCCTTTTTTACTTCCCTGTGCAGATGTAGATTGTGGGCTTGATGTGGCAGGTCTGTAGGGATCTAGGGGCTCAGACTCAAGGCAAATGGATGAAAAAGAAAAATCAGTTGAAGCCCTCCAAACATTTCTGTAGCATTCATTGATCAGGCAACTTGGATCAGATCACACATGGTGACATTTTCGAGTAATTAATAGATTACCAGGCCTCATCAGTTGCCTGGAGTTGAAAGCAGTACCTTGCTTACTCGTGAGCCACACAGAAATGTTCAGGCTCTGTGTACTGCAGCCATTCCCTATGGTAAGTGGAAGCTGAGCAGTGAAATGTAAAGGAAAAAAAAGATCAATCTATTGGATTAGTGTGACTGACCATTCAACATTTATATTAATGAAAATTTACAAGTTGCTTTAACCCAAAGATCTGTTTGCTTTTAGGTAACTTGCAAATAGTGCAAACAAATTTTAGGAGTGCAGTGGAGAAAAGAAATAATCTACTTTTGAATTTCTGATTCTTTGAGCAGTTCTGCCAATGCCATCTGTGGTTTGTGCACTGGGATTTCAAAGCTCAGCAGTGCTGATAGGAGTATCTTTCTTCTCTGTTGACCATCTGTCACAGGTGCAGGAACCAGAACACATATTATTATTTCTGTAGATTAAAACTTCAATTGGACTGGCATGCTGGTTTATTACTGTAGGCTTGGGTCCATATTTGTGAAGAAACTAGTTGAGCCAGCTTTTTTATCTTTTTTTTTGTGTGTGTGTGACATTCAAAATTGAGTTTGTGAATACCAGTTGTGCCTCTGTAAAAGAGAAGGGAAAAAGTTCCATTAGGTTCTCACTGAATTATGGAGCAGAAACATTTGCAGGAAGAAGTCTAGAACAGCTTGTTTGTTCAGCTCAGTAGCAGGGACAGCCTGCAGATGATTAGTTCCGCTTGTGCGCATATATGTCATGCTATTGTAAATACTGATTGTTACAGAAGGTTTTGTGGGAGATGAGGCTAATTGAGCAAAAACTTAAGAACAAATGTATACTGATTGTTTTAAAGTGTGTAAATGATAAGGGATCTGGTTCATATTTGCATTCCCGTTTTTAATGGGAGCAAAGTTATGCAAATGCATGCGAAAGTCTCTTTAGGGTGTTATTGGTTATCATGTGTCACAGCTTTTCATTGTAATGAGGTGTCTCTTTAAGACAAGACTTAAGGACTGGATTTCCAAAATCACTACTTACTAGAGAGGCCTTCAGAATGTGACAGATTCATTTCACGGTGCTTTGAGGTTTCAAAATTGTGGATTTATTCCATAATGGGACTAAAATCAAATGTGTTCCAATGCTTTTATTAAAATAGATGGCTGGGAAGAATGGTTTTGTCACCTCTGCATGGGTCCAGCCTCAGTTACCACTTCAGACTATTGTTCTCCATCTTTCCAGAACATCCTGAATCAAAACAGATAGGATTTCTTAGAGAAATGTTTCTTCTCATGATTGCTGTGGTACCGCAAGCAAACAACTGCTTTTAAAGTTGCCGCTTCAGTTGTCACACAAACAGTGCAAGCTTAGATATGTATGTAATTTCTAAAAATGTTTACAATGCACAGACAGTGACTTGATTTTTAATCTTTTTGATCAAGGCCTCACATTGCAGACTGAAATGCATAGAGTAGAATGTTCCATTTAAAAGCTTAATGGTTTTGTTAAGTACAACTACTACTACACTGTTGTTAATAATCCGTCTTTATCAAGAGCTGACATACTTGGTAGGAAGTGATATTAATCTTTGGCTTTCCTTGCTAATTCTTGATAGTTACCATCACCTTTGCGGATAGGAGGATCTTGCTCTATCCCATAATTTGGAGGATGGTTGCAGTGCAAGCAGGTGAGAATTATAACATGTTGTCTGTGAAAAAGTCTTTTATGTAGATATTACTTTGGATACGATCTCCAGAAATAGGTTTAAAGCTGTTTTTTTCAAAGGAACCTTAGCAACCTTGTGTTACTGCGCTTCAAAATTTAGAAGAAAACATACAGGTAATGTCTACTTGAGTTGGTGGATAGCTGCATCAAGCTGTTCAGAGATATATTCCTCTTCTTTCTCCATGAACCTAGCAGCAGGATTAAAGGATCAATAATAAGACTGGTAAAAGCCAACATTAATTATGTGATTGTGGATCCCTTTCATTGTTGCCCTGTCTGAATGACAGGTTGCAAAAAACCTGATAGCTTTTTAATAAAGCTGTGAAATATTAACAAGTGGGTAAGTGGCCCCTGTAACTCTGTTTAATCATATTATGAAAAAAAAACAAAACCAAAAAACAAACTGTAAATGATTACAAAGAAGAGTTATTAGGGTGAACAGAGAAATGCAGTGTTTATTTTATAAGAGAGAACTGGAGGCACTCATTCAGTCTAGAAGGAAAATTGAAAGGATGTGGAGTAAAATGTCTGCCATCTGAAAGTACAGAAAGTTGTAGAATGGGCCAGATACCTGGAAGAAAAACTAAGTGTTGATTCCAAAGTACTACCCCAGTGGAGAGCAAAGGGTTGTCTAGAATGTTTTTTAATACTATGTTGCATTGTTTTGTTTGTTTCTGATGGAAGAAACTGATGTTTTGTTTATTGTGGAATTTTTTAAAAGTGTGGGAAAAGTTTTCTAGAAGCTTTCTGGGACTTCTGCAAATTTCGTAAAAAACAACCAACCAACCAACCAAACAAAAAAAAAAGAAACCACAAAAACACACCAAAACAAACAAAAAAACAACAAAAATACAAACCAAACCCAAAAACCAGGTCGTTCAACAAACACTTTTTTCCTGAGCCTTACTAGAAACCTGTTTCAGAAATGAGAGCTCAGTTTTAAATTCCCAGGAGGTTTTCCTCTTGATTTCCCCATGTTTCTCTTCCTCAGTTGAGTTCAGTGTTTGGCCAAGGGACTTCCAGCAGAATTTTTCTATGTGAGGAGGCACGATGATCACAGTGGAAGATAAGACTTTTTGGTGAAGGGATGTTTGACTATGGGACTCTCTTGTGTGAGAAATCAGATGAACATTTATCTTTTATGATCTTAAAAAGCATGAGATAAAACCCAGTTAGCACTCCTCTTACCCTCTGCTTAGTATGTGATTGAGTTCTAAGAAGAGTTCACAACTGTATAGCAATGCAGAAGGGTAAAGCTGACAAAACTGAAACTTCATACTCTGCTAAAGGCTAACATTTCTAACTATGATGGAATGGTTAATGGAGTTATATATTACCCTGTTGTAATTGATATCTCTGAAATGTCAATTTTTTTTACCATAAAATGAGTGAATTGATTCCTTAATATTAAAAAAGATTTTAATAGCAATTATGCTTTCCCTCAGTTTCAAAGCATCAAAATTTGTGCTCCACCTATTAGAGATTTAAGGCAGAATGTATTAAAATTTTTGCCTATTATAGCCTAATTAACCTGTTTGCCAGTGGCTATTGAGCAAGTTTCTTATTTTTATTGCATCTAAATAATCATAGAATCAGTATCAAGTTGGAAGAGACCCATAAGAATCCGGCTTTTCGCAAGACTACCTTAAACTAAATCATATGACTAAGAGTGAGGTCCATTTGCACACTGAACTCTGACAAGCTTGGTCCCAGTAAAAATTCCATCCCTTTTTACTTGTCCACATCAAATTGCTTAAGCAAATTACTGGCTTTATACCATGTCTGTACTCATGCTGGCAGTTATTTCCCTTCTTCCCTACACTGCCTATAGCCTATTTTAGAATGCCTTAAAAATGCCACTCGTCCATCTACCCTTTCTTCAGAATATTGAGTTCAGTAATGAGTAAAGATAAATCACACAAAGCTGTCAGTAGGGAAGGTGGCACAGCACCCTGTGTCTCAGTAAAAAAAGTAGGCACTAACCAGCCTGGTTGCTGAATTTCCTCCATCTCTCAAATGTAATAAGGTTGTTTTAAGGTTGTGGCACCCCAGCAAAACAGCTTAAAAAAAGCTTAGATGCTCGTCGCTATTCCACAGCAGGAGCCTGCAAGATTTGGCACTCTGTATTGTCCATTTAATGAAATGAGTCCTCCTTTTAAGGAAAAAGCTCGCATTGTTTATACTTTGGTTGAAGATTTTTTTCTTTATCTTAATAAACATAACTGCTTCGTGGAAAAAAACCAATGTACCTTCGCTGTTAGCAAAACTCCCTATTTATTTATTTATTCATTTATTCATTGTGGGGGGAAGGGGTGTGGATGATGATGGCACAAGAAAGATGTTGAATTTCCCACACATAGCTGCTAAGTCATAGCCCTAGAGATAGTCTAGTTACAATAAATAAACAAAAAATAATCTATTCCCAGCATACTTGTTGTTTGCAAGGGTTTCGGGTTTTTTTTTTAACAGAGGTTATGCATGTAGAATCATGGAATAGTTACGGTTGGAAAGGACCTTAAGATCATCTAGTTCCCACCCCCTGCTATGGGCAGGGACACCTCCCACTAAACCATGTCATCCAAGGCTCCGTCCAACCTGGCCTTGAACATCGCCAGGGATGGAGCATTCACAGCATCCTTGGGCAACCCATTCCAGTGCCTCACCACCCTCACAGTAAAGAACTTCTTCCTTATGTCCAGTCTAAACTTCCC